>CANYCX010586369.1:0-11299 GCA_948193385.1 Breynia disticha f. nivosa
CAACATCCACAAAACTTTAGCCTCAATTAAAACAACTAGCTAGCAAAGTATGGTGTAAATTTTATTTTGAAAAAAAAAATCTAATTTACTTGAGTTCCTTAAGAGAATCCATAAAAATTAATCTCTTTTGGTAAAAAAAAAAGGTATAATAAAACATAATACATAATTTAACTAATTTTAATTACTACAACTATCAGTTTATTAAAAATCTTAAAATTCAAACTGTGTTTATTTTTATGTGACAGAGGGAGTAATTAATAAGTTTTTAATCTCATTTCTCTAATTTGCTTTTTTAAATTAATTTTTATATTTTACTAAAAAATCCAATAAATTTAATTAATCTAATTAATTTTTAAATATAATATATTTGAATTTTTCAAAATAACTGATTAATCCCCTTTTATCCATAATATATCAAATTATTAAACTTATTTCTTCATTTTTTTTATTTACTTAATTTTTTTGAAACAAATTTCATATCTTATTAGAAAAATCACCTATTAAAAAATTTTCTTTTATCCATAATATATCAAATTATTAAACTTATCTCTTCCTTTTTTATTTACTTAATTTTTTTAAAACAAATTTATATCTTATTAGAAAAATCACCTATTAAAATTTTAATTACTCTAATTATTTTTTACATAAATAAAATTTTTTTTTTGTTGAACTAAATAATCTTATAAACCCTCTCTTTCTGTCTTTTTAAAGAATGGTTTGAGATTGAAAATCTTTAATTTTAGAAGTTTCCACACATAAAATTAGACACATAATCATTTCAGCATCAATAAAATATCAAAAAAATCCATAAAATTGAATAATCTATCTTTCTTTCCAAATAAAATCCTTAAAATAACGAGTTTAAACTAGACAATCAGAAAAATATAAATTCCGAATTCATATTTCAAAATAGTACACAAAATTCAAATTGATTTAAATAAATTCAAATATAAAAGCCATTTAAATAGATTTTTTTATTAATTGTCCCAATATATATATAATTTATACAATTTGTGAATACAAATTTAATTTTCGTAATGATTATGCTAATTATAATTTAAATAGATTTTTTTATTAATTGTCTCAATATATATAAAACTTATACAATTTGTGAGCAAACGATACAAATTTAATTTTTTTTAATGATTATGCTACTTATAATTACATTTGATATAAATAACACGACATGAATATGACATGTCTAAGATAAATTGATGTATAATCTATTATTTAAAAGTCATTCTAGAAATTAGTTGATATTAAATAAAATAAGCAAACATCTTATGTAAAGTTGACCAAGTTTCAAAAGCCAATACAATCATATGATTTTTTGATCTGAGCCCGGTATTCCCGACTCACTAGGCCGAAACTAATCTGGTTCAGAGAAGAATTCTGAGTGGTTAAGTTCATTCTCCTCTCTTGGGCGTTGCAGAGATCGAACGGCAACAATCATATGATTTAAATAGGAAAGAATGCGACCTCGAGCTGAGGTCATGAAGACCTATAGTCTCTACATACATCTCATTCATATTTAGCCTAAACAACCCAACACAACACACTAGCGTGACCAAGACTCTTGGTGTCTTCATCTTCCAGAACTATGTCGACACGACCTTCGAGCATTTATGGGAGATTTAGCGGCCGTGTGTGTCGGCCGCGTGCTCGACCGCAGAGTAGAGCATTCTTCGGAATGGGGTATTCGTCCCTTAGCGAAGTTGACGTCGTGAAAACTCGCAAGTAAAATTGTTGGCCGAGGTATTGTCTAGCCCAGAATTCACTCCTCAGGTTCCACATTCCGACGTTGTCGAGGGCAATATAAATGGCTGTCCATGACTTTGGATATACCTGCAATCACCATCGATGATATTCCGAGTTACCTCTGAATTCCGAGACTTGTTTCGGATTGAAGAACGTCGATGCGGAGAAAGAAATTAAGAGAGATTTTAGTCTCACCTGAGTGGTGGATCTGAAAACTGCATCCCGGAGATTGTATGACTTCCTGCTATCTTTTGACCATGGCCCGCCATCCATGCTGCATTGTATATTCTTCTGTTAATTTCAACAGTTTTTTGGGGAAGATGATTAAGCATAAACCAAATAAGCCGAGTGATTACCCGACTACGAAGAAACTGTAGCCATCAAGGTGATAGCTCTGCACAATGTCCTCATTGTTCTCGAATACAATTTCAATATATTCTCTGTAGTTAACTGTCAAAACTGACGTGTCGAGGTATATTCCTCCGCCGTAAGGGCTGGTAGATATGCTGTTCTCCTTGAAAACTCCCGAAATTTTAAAGTAGTCGGCCAGCTTCAGAGGGGTGTCTGCTGGGACAAAAGACGCACTATTTAGAGCATATCTCTGCTTGCCATTGACCTGACCAGCTGAACTTGCAAGCCTAATGGTTCTAGTGGTGTTGATCATTCCATAGTGGTATGAGCCTTGTGGGTTTGGCCTTGGTCCACTTGCCGTAAGATTAGTCCTGCAATATTATACACATCTTAGATTTCAATTCAAGGACTCCACAGTTCATCCTGATGTGAATTGTGATGCCATTGTTCGTATAAATGTCCCCAAAACATTGAATGTACCTGATAGAGCGAGCCTGGTTGAGAGACCAGTCAATTTGAATGGTTGGTCCACCAGGAATAGGACCAGAGACAGGCCCAGCAGAGTTACTGTAATGAAGGACACCAGTGGTGGTGAGGACAGTAGATGTGAACCGAGAAGAAACCACGATGTAGTAGTCTTTCCCAGGTTGATCAGCAGTAAATAATACCGACATTGACTGGCCGACGTGAACATCAATTGAGGAGTAGGTGACCTGAAGAGTGTGTGTTCCCTCAACTTCTACCAACTTCATTTTGTGGTTTTGAATGCGGAAGTTGAGAGAATTTTGCAATCCGACATTGGATATTCTGAGCCGGTAAGTTTTTCCTGCATAATAAAACCGATCAAATAGTGAAGCATCAGGGCAACCACAAATCTGTACAAAGTCTTAATATTATGGTATCTACCTTGTTCAATGGTGAGGGCATAACCAGATCCGCGGCCATTGATAAGGATTCCATCCGGGAATGGCAGCTTCTTTCCACCATCCAATTTGGCCTTCAGTACCTGTACGATAGACAAATCATTTCAATTTCATACTTCACTATTATCAGATCAGATGATATGGAGAAGTGCCGCGATTAGCGGAATTTTATGAATTTCAAAAGTGTGTTTGACAGGGTGGGGATGAAAACACCAGCAGCCTGCACATGCAGGATTTGAAAAACTCTTACTTCCTGGGACCCCAATGCGCAAGTGGCCATTTTTGCAAGACTACATGATTAACCAATCATCTTGTCAAGACAACTGGGATTGCCCCACAAAAGTTTCCAAGTTATGACAAGCCATTGTTTCTTTAAATCCAATATCAATGAATCCAACAAGTTTTAAAAAAGGGCTCTGTAACCTAATGCTCACCGTGTGATTAACCTTGTACCAGTCTCCTATAAGTACGGTGTAATCCCCGGAAGGATCGGCAAAGGGGACGGGAATTCCAGGACGACTAAGGATTCTGATCCCTCCAAAACCACCAGCAGCTTTGTGGAATGCAAGAGATGGGAAGTAGTAGAAGCTACCAATTTGATCCTTTACTTGAAAAATGTATGTGAAGTTCTTTCCTGGTGGAATTGGACAAGTTGTTCCGTAAACACCATCCTCATAAGAATTTCTCCTCTGTTGAACACCATTCCTGCATTTACAATCCGACACGATTACGACACTACTAACACAAATTGTCACTCCAAATAATTACTTAACAATACAAGTGCATTAATCATATAATGGCTGTCCTAATGAGGCATTTGAATGAGCAAAACATGCAATTATTATTCTGAAAAAAGCAATTTGTTGAATTTAGTGTAATAGGCCATGAAGAAAGTGGAATACAGCCATACTGAAGTGGACCACTGAATTAGTTGATCTTCACTATGACAAGTGGTGCAATTTATCCAAACTAATTAAATTTACTGTCTTTATTGTGAATGAATAGGATTATCTCTTAAAATTAATACTCCTCACTTTATGTGATTACTCATTAAGTATTCTCGACTAATTAATTCAACGAATCACACTAGATAATACTCTTTCCGTCCCATAAAAATAAGCGATTTTAGACAAATTGCAGAAATTAAGAAATTTGTAATTAAGTAAGTTATAAGTGGTAGTTAACATATGGTTTTACAATGTTGTTCTTATTAAATGAACGATTTTTTTTGGATAACAAGTAATAAGATCTGTATTGGAAATATAAGAATATAATTAATTTAGTAGGGGTAAAAATAACTTTCAAATAATAAATAATATATTTGAAAATAGAAAATCGCCTATATATTGAAACGACTAATATAAAAATAATGTCTATTAAAGTAGGACGGAGAGAGTAATAATATGACATTTTAAGTAAGAAGATGTAAAAAAAAGTGAATAATTTTATTTTTTAACACTAAAATTATATTTTTTTGTGTCGTATAAAGTAAAACAGAGAGAAGTTCAAATTTCAAACATTTTCAATCGTAATCATAACGTGTTGATCATATTGTAATTCTGTAAGTTATTTTCTATTAAATATTATTAGTTATAACATAAAAATTATAAAAATTAAATTCATCATGTCATAATCATCAATTCAAGTAAAATTACAACATTAACCTTTATTGTGAAACAAGTTGAAGAAGGATAGATATGTCTTTTGACAGTAAATCATTCAGCATTTAATTTAAATGAAAACAAAAAAGTTCATAAGAAAGAAAGAAAGGGGGAGAGAAGCTATTACCAAGAAAGAAGAAAAGGTTGATCTAAACTGTTAAAGACATTGATAATAAGGTTGTCGTTGGTAACAGAATGAATGTCTGGACCCGGAAATTGTCCATTGATAAGTATTCCCTGCACAACGTTAATCCAATCCACATATCACTATAACCGCACCAACCGATCCAATCCAGATCACTATAATAACTGGGATTTTTACTATTAAAGCTAAAAAATTAAGATATTTAACAGCAATGCTATTGTAGTTGATCTGTGCTGATTGTAGTTTATAGCAGTGACGGATTCGAAGATCGATACTGTAAGAATATGCACGACGAGAAAGAGAGATAGTGGAAGGGAAGGGGATTAAAGAAGTGGAGAATTTGAATGTTTGTGAGAAGAATTTAACGAACTAACCGTTTGGCGAAGACGAAGAGGAAAAATGTCTCCGTAAGTGACATTCCAGTTGAAAAATCTGTACGGACTTTCAGCAGAAACAGTAGCGAAGAAAGAGAAGAGAGCGAGTAGTGGCGCCAAAGGAAGCCACATTTTGAGTTGAGCACTCAAAGATGTTTGGCTTCTTGCTTTGGCTGTAGTTTATAGTGAGAGAGAGAGAGAGATTGAATGATGAGGAATGGCACGATATTTAAGTGCTGTACAGAGAATGTGTCGTAGTGTGTAATGTAAAGTCCAAAGAGCCGAGTTCGAGTTTGAGTTCTCGGTGCGTAGTTGCGTTAAAATTCGGTTGAAAGAGTTTTGCCGCCTTTGTGGTCCTGCCCAACTCAAACGAGGATTAATCTGGGGTGCCTAGAATACCTCGTGGCTGAGACAAAAAAGTCTAAAGAGTCGAAGCAAAAAGATTAAGAGGCATAAGGCTAGCAACGGTGGCGAGCCGGTTATTTGCTAATACAAAAATGAACAAATATACGGTAATAATCATATAATTTCAAACTCAAAACATAATAATTTACATAATTATCTAAATGCAAAACGAGTATATTTGAATAATTATATTGAAATTAAATAGCAAATTTTTATTAAAGATTGGACTGAATAAAAATACAAAAAAATAAATTTAAATTTTGAATAAAAAATACGATGTGAAAATGTGCGGCACATGGGGGGTGGTTTAGTTTGTGGGGGTGAGTGATGGTTGCATATGCAATTTTGGTGCTATTCTTTCTCCATGTGATGTGAGTGAGGACTTAACATTATAGCATATGCTCCTCTTTACATGTAATTTCTACTCTCACTTGCCTTCACTAATCTACACCTTCTCGGCTTTTTTTTTGTAAATTTATTCCCACGTGTCTCCTTCCTTCAACTGGCTTTCCAAGTTTTTGAGAACTTGTTCTTACTACACATCAAACTCTCCATTGATTACTACTAGCCTGCATGGGATAGACGACCATCCTTTTATCATATTTTCTCTTGTAGTGTTGTGCGTCTTTCTGTAATATTGTTTTCTTTGTGGTGCTTAGGACATGGACATATGTTGGTTGATAGTGTAAAAGTTAAGGCATTTACTAGACGGGATCTATTTTTTGGGTCTGCAAGTGAGATGAGGATTAGGTGAATATATAGATTAGGAAATAAAACGCACATGAATATTTTTCTTTTCTGACAGAGGCCATAACGGCAGTTATCGCACACCGTTTCTCACTATCTTTTTTTTTCTCAAAATTTTAAGAAAGGAGTCGGATTAGCCCACAAACCAAGGACAAAGAGTCTCAGAGAGACCTGGCGAGCCAGCAGGTTAGAGCTTGTATGCTTCACCTAGAGCCACCAAGGAGCCAGGGATCAAACCTCACATCCTCAGTGTGCTGGTTGACCCCTTAACCGCTGAACTCACGGACGAAGGATACGGTTTCTCACTATCTACTGATACAACATTAGGGTTTTATCTAATGTTCAAACAACTCGAGCTTTAATGCATTTAGTCCTCATTAGTTTTACATTTTTTATATAAATATAATTTATCGTTTCTTTTATGAGCTAAGTCAAAGGATAAAATAATCAACTAAACAATAATTTGAAAAATATTAATTGTTTTCTTAATCCATGTGCAAAAAAAAATCATAAAAGACATCTATTGTAAAACTGAGGGAGTATGATATATGCTTTTATGCTTGATGATATTAATAATAAATGATATTAATATTAATTTCACGTATATTCTTATCATTATCTTAATTAATGTAAAAATAATAAACATAACAGTTATTAAGAAACCGTATAACAAAAATGCAAAACTGTAATGAAATCCATAGCTCGTATGATTCATAAATATCACAGCACATAATGCTTCTCCATTATCCAATTCTTCCATAAAAAATGCAAAAAAACAAAACCCAAAACCCCAAATTAGCGTAAAATAAGACAGCTTACAGTTCTACTTCCCCATGTTGAGCTTTGAGGAGTCGTTCTGTGAAAGAGTGGTTTTGTGATGAACTTTAAACCCTTCTGTTATGTTTCAACATGCTATACTGTGTCGTTTTAATAAGCGATGTTTTGAAAGAGGTTTCTTCAATTGTAGTAAAAGAAATGATACATTGAACAAGAAGCTCAGGCAACAAGATGCTTACTTTCCAAGAGGATAGCTGAATCAATTCAATTGGGGTGATTCAGCAATGCCAAGTTTTTTTCTGACTTGATGATCAGAAATCCAATGTCCCGCATTGTTTGCTCTCGATTCTCTTTGCCGTGCCGTTCTGTTTCGCATCATTTCTTCGTTCATTATCAAGGCCTCGGCTTCTTCCAATCCCCAGTTTTGGTAAACCGCGATTCAGTCCCTCGAGCAGAACACAGGCTTTACACCATTTCTGCAAATTGAAGTGTGAATGAACTTTGTAATTGAGCAACTAAACATTCCAATGTGCAAGTCAGTTTGTTCAGTTAACAGAAAAAGGAACACTGGACTTACCTGGCTTGAAATGTAACCACATCTTTCACAAGTCCCCTGCTCTGGCATTTTCGTAGCGGTGGAAATTCTAAAATTCTCTCCAGATTGTATTATGTCAAGAATTGCCCTTGGTCTGCATAGATCACGAATAAAATATGAGAGTGCAAAGGAAAATTTTCAGTTTTCAATAATTATCATCACACGAGCACAATTTCCACATGTATTTCTAACCTCATTCTCTCTAGATCTTTGATGAATTCACGAGCAAAACCACGATATGCATTTGGAGAATATATACCTACAAACAAGCATGGTACACGCAGATATATTACGGACAGAAAATCCAACTACCATAAATGATGTCCAGGCAAAAAGACAGAGAAAAACCACGCCCAAACGTATTACAAAAGATTGTCCAGAAAAAGGTTGGAGAAAGAACTTACATTCAGTAGAGAAGTAGTCCAGCTTCTTAAAGTAGGCATACGTGCAGATCGTTAAGGTGATACAACAATGAACTTTCAGAAAAATTAATCATAAACAATTGAACAGGATAATAACAAACATTTACATAATTAAGGATATATAACAATTTCCTTCTCGTAGGTGTACTTAAAAGGCTTGCACCGTGGGATTGGTCCATCTTCGCCAGTCGTTATAGAAGTGCACCTGCCTAATCTACAAAGCATAAAAATAAAAAACTTTGCTAATCAGATAAAAGTAAAACACAGGACAAAAAAAAGAAAGCCAACCTGTTTTACCTGGCAACATCACCTCGCAATATATTCAACAGAACTGTTTCGGCAATATCATCTGCATTATGTCCAGTAGCAACCTTGTCTACTTTCAGCAACGCAGCACCACGGTCCAGAGCCTTCAAACACAAACAAATCAACCAATTCAATCGGATCCTAACAAACAAAGCCTCACATAACATAATCTCAATGCATAAGATTTCAATAGGCGGCATAGTAGCAACAAAACGCAGCAAATTACAACTCAATATTTCAATAAGCAGAAAAAATTCAGCCACAATTAATGAAAAACAAAGCAACTTAGAAATATTAACGCGTGTAGGCTCTACACCTGCCGGCGAAACACACCACAAAATGTGCAATTATTCTTCAAACCAATCATCTTAACTATCTCATCCATCGTCCATCCATACAAATCCTTATACGAAACAATTTTCAAAGGCAATCCATACTGCAAATAAGCAAACAACACAGCAAGTCAATGAAAGCTACAAAACAAACTTCAAAAAGAAATTCACCATCACAAACTAATCTTTACCTGAAGTTCATTTCTTTTAACAGTTTCAAGAGAATCATCTCTATACCCAGTAATACCTTCATCGACAGATAAAAGAAACATATCCAACCCATAATTATGCCGTCGATTTAGCTCTGATAACACGTAAGCAAGCACAGTAGAATCTACGATAACAAAACCAACAATCAGAACACATTATCATGAACTTAACAAAATCTTGTAAACCAAACACGCCCTTAAAGTATAAATCAAACAAAAAAAAATATCACCTTTTCCACCAGAAGCACCAATTGCAATACGCTCTCCAGGTTTGAACAAATTATTGTGTACAATCACTTGGTGAATTTCTTCTTCGAACACAGTATAAAAACATTCTCTACATATCTGAAAAAACACAAGTGTCATAACTGAAAATAAATTAAAAGCAGGGTTGAAAGTTTGAATCGAGAAGTAAGGACAGCTCGTTGAAAGTTTGTATTGAGAAGTAAGGAACGCTTACTTGTTCCAGGGTTTTGGGTCTTTTAAGCGCGGCTCGCTTCTGGTAGCAGAGACAACACATGCGACTAACGGCCTTCATTGGCTTCGTCTCGGTTTCTTCCATTACTGCTTAGCTTTTTACGATTTGTCTTACGGCGAAGTTTGTAAGTTATAGGGTCGAATAGCATGTGGTCCTTGATATTTGATCAAAATTATCATTTCATCCTTGCGTTTAAAAAATTATTATGCATAATTTTATCACTAAATGAGATAAAACGACCCTTATATTTATGAACCAACTGATTGAACGTACAGAAACAGTTTAATTTTGGAAAAATTAAAGTAATGTATAAATTTGTGTTTAAAATGATTGAAATGTCGGTTAAGTTTGTTCATTTCTGTCAATGCCAGCTAAAATTTTGAAAATATGAAAATGCCCGATTTTGAGTTTGTAATTGTAAAAATATCGGGGTATGTTTAGTGTTCATCATTGTTCATTATTGTTCATATATCGAGAAAACAAAAATGGAGATTTTTGTATTTTAGAACATGAAATTTAGCATTCATATAATTGTGAACTAGAATCTTGTCAATCAACAAAAATCAACAAAAATAAATAAAATAAAGTGACATTCATATCATTCCAAATTCAAAACATAATAATTTGTATAATCGTTGTAAAACTAAAAATTTACAAGCCCAATAAATTTGTCCAATTAAAATTATATTGGACTCAAATCTGTCAAAATCTAAATGTGGGCTCTAAACCCATATAATGTTCTTATTTCATTATTAATTAAAATAATTATTTAAAATATAATTATTTTATTTTAAATAATGAGATAACTATCTTTTGAGATAATTTGAAAAATTATCTTAAATTTTAAATGAAAAAAAGAACCTGGACCACTATATGTCCAGATACGTTCTATGGACCATTATATGTCCAAATATATTTATGGACCACTATATGTCCAAATTCACTCCTCAAAATCTATAAATAGAGGAGTGACTTCTCATTTTTAAGAAGAGGAGATTAAAAGCATCAGAGCTCTGCAGAATTGAAGACACACCAAGGATCAAGGAGACCATAGAGATCAAGCTATCAAGCCCTCGTGCTCTTCCATTCCGACCAAATCAGAGATCGAGATCAAGCTGCGAAGACCCTCTTTCTCAACCAACAAATCAGAAATTCATTTCAGATCAAGCCAAGGCCCTGAAGAATTTCAACCTCGATTCAAGAATAAGCTGCGAAGGGCCTTGAATCACAACAAATCCAAAGACAAAATCAGAGGAGATTTCGTGGACCAAGAAATCAAATCCAGAGATCGAATCCACTTACTTTAACATTCTTTGTAATTTGTTACAAACTTTTCTGTCTTTTAATTTTAGGACAAGAAATTCGTGTGTACAATCGCCTTTTTAATTTTCTTTGGCCTGTATGCAATTGTCGAATCTATTGATATGGCTTTAAGGTAATGCCAGTTGTTACAACCAGAGATACGGCCGTGAAACAAGGTTCCGAGGAAAAAAATTTAGGTAAAACGAGACAATTCGAGCTAGAAGAGTCATTTGCGCATCAGGTCGCCTTAAGCATTCATATGCGCCAGAGAGCAATGATAATGGAGCATATATAAAACTGGAACGTTGAATAGAAGAATTTTTTTTTTTTTTTGATATGGTGAATAGGAGAAAATTTGATTCAAAAGAAACTAACTGATTGTCAAGAGTCTGAAATCAATAAATATTAATGTTAAAATTTAACAAACTGCCGATGCAAATACGCTAAAGGATGAGCAAGTAAGCTCTAAAACAATACTACAAGATTTCTACAACAGCTAAAATGGATTTCTTTT
>CANYCX010586417.1:0-15087 GCA_948193385.1 Breynia disticha f. nivosa
GAGGAGAAGAAATAGAGAATATGGATGTGGAGATACGATTGAGAGAAGATTTTATAAAGTTTTACATATAAACTTCCTAAAATATCCCTTGAAGTTATTAAAAAGGTGATTTGAGTATAATTTTAAACTTAAAACCCTAAATATGCATTTTTACAAAATAAAAACTCAATGTGTGCATTTATTTAAAACAAATTCAAATAAATGCATTTTTAAAAATGTGCAAACTAAAAGAGGTATGTCAAGTAATTAACTCAAGTCGTTGGCTGTCTTCTTATGTTTATTGCTCAACTTGGTGGGTGTTGGCTTTTTTCTGATAAGCCCTTTGACAGATTATTCACAGAAGAATTAGTAAACAGATTTTACAAACCACAGAGCCGAGAAGTTGATGATATGGAAGGTTTTTCTTTATTAAGACAACCAAATAAGATATGTGTTGAATCTGTAAAGCCTTGAAAAGATTTGTCTCAAACATAGACCTAATAAAGGAGGACACTACACTAGTTAAAACCTTTCTCACACACGACTCTCCAATGAAGATTTCTCTTGTTTCCTAACAATATGTGTTGAAACATATGAAAAGTAGGATTGTCGCACATTAAAAAAATAAAGAGAAAAAGAAATGTATATATATAAAAATGTGCGGACCTTAGAACAAGTCAATCTGTTTTGTTTAAGTTAGTATCCATATACGAAAAAACTGTGCAGTCAAGTTAAACTCACTATATATTGCACTTTAATCTCTAAGGTTCAGTATTAGAGCAACAACCCTAACAACTACGGAAATTCATGCAACAATGTGACATTAAAAATGACATAGTAAATGAATAAGCTCTGCATGAGTTGACATATCTAACACAGTACAAATAGGAAATAACTTGAAGTTGAGTATCATGTATTTCATGTCTGCATAACTCTGCACCAAAGTACCATTTGACAAAAATTGGTTCACCCAAAGAAGATCACTCTTAAAAAAACTAAAACAAACATTAAAAAGATTAACTCCTTATGTCCTCTGACCTCTCTGCACTCAAAGCTCTCTGTCTTCCCATTCCTTCAAAACAAATCAAAGAAAATACTACTGATGCTTGTATTTATATAGAAAACTTTGAAACTAGCAGTTGGATGTGCATTGTCAACTCTGATATATATTCAAAGAGAGTGCAGAAAGACATACAGTACCTTAACATTCCCGTCCATTGTTCATGGTCTCTGTTCTTCTTGGCCTTCCCCTTTTTCTCTTCGGCTTTATCGCGGTTCTTCATAATCACTTTCAATCATTAGTTTACGGTAATCTAAAACACAAAATAACTGAAACGAAAAGATTTGCTAAAACTCAGTAATTCGCATAGCAAAATGGTTAAGCAGGAGTTCGTATATGGTGCTTACTCAATAGCCGTCTTCATTGTTGTTGATGCTACTCCAGTACCTGTTGGTGAAGGAATGGATGATTCACAATTCAACACACAGTTAAAGTTCTTGCTCACCATGTTACAATCAAGCGTGCTTGAAAATTCAGTTTCAGTCATTGACATCGCTTTTGTCTTTATATCTGCAGTAGTAACTCTTTTTCCTTTTCTTGCATCATTCCTTGCATTTTTCCACTGACCACATAGTTTTCTTTTCTTCAATGGTAGTTGTTTATCTGATTCAAAAGCCACTATTGTTATTAGAATCTAAAAATAATGAAAACAAGGTGGAATGGACCTTAAAACACGGTGATGACATTACATGATACAGACAAATCAATGAATGCCGTAAATTCCAGCTAAGCTAAGCTATCGTCTACATGTATGCGTGTGTGATCACCAGGTGAGGGTATATAAATACCAAGAGAGGGGACTCTGATAATATGAAGAGCTTGAGGAGAAAATATTGCTGATATAAAGATGTTCAAAAGAGTAGTCCTTCAAACAATGCAGCATTGCAGTCATGTTTAATTGGATGATGCAGCATGTTAGATAAAGAAATGTCAAATCAGACAATAAAGCATCCACAGTTGTCTCATGAAATTTTATAAATCACCTGGTCGAGTGGGGGCTTCTAGTGCTATAACAACAGAATATGAAAACTTCATCTTCTTAGCATCCCTACAAGTTCACAACAAAAACAAAGGCTAATTTGCAGTAATGGACAATCACTAAGACAGACTAGTCCTCAGAAAATAAATCTTCACAATGATGAAAAGGATTTCAAGAAACTTTAAACAAATTACTCATCGAGCAGGAAAAAAAAATGCAAGTGTAACGGTCAAACACAGATAAAACTAAACAAATTTATCGGGTGCTCACGGGACATTATAGAACTAGCTTTATTAATTGATTCAGCATAACAATGGAGTAAAATAAATGAATATGTACGAAAGATTTACCTTTTCCAAATTGTAGATAAATTTGGGTCTCTTCCCCTTTTTGTCGTACCGTCTTGAGTTTGCCTTACCTGAAATGAGATTAAGAATCTATGAAAAGATATTGGAGTGTCATTTGTGAAATGAGATTAAATCTATGCAAACCAAACAATTTATCAATACGACTTATCCTTTAGCACAATAGAAAACAAGATGATGACTGAAAAATTCGATTGGAGCTTCTGATTTCAAGTTAAAAAATCCCCAAATGGAGAAACTGGTAATGAAAGCCTAGAAGCACACTTTATACCTCCGGTTCGCAATTTGCCATTTCATTTGTCTGTTTTACACCATTCGGTGGTTCCGTATCTCCGGCGATGATGATCCGCAACTTGCCTTGCATTTCTTCCTCATCTACGTCTTCCCTCAAAGGTCTTGTTAATAAATAGGATGACCATCCAATGCGTCGACTTGCATCCTCAACCAAGAAACGCTCATCAAAGTCCGGTTCTCTTCGTGAGCGAAAATCATTACATCTCGAAACACACCGAACCTGCACGTATGGGAGAGAAAATGGAGGTCGGCTATTCCGAATTCTCATCTTTTCACTCGACTGTATAAGAAATTATCATGTGAAGAGGAAAAGAAGAAACTGCCTATGGAGTGGATGATATGTATGTAAAGGTATTCTGCAGCAAAAACAAAAATAAGAAGCATTCACCAGATTATGTTAACACCTGTGCTAAAGAGTAAAGTGATCTGTCCATTACACGGAATTTTTCAGGTCATAAACTATGTGGAGCATTGTTCCATTGCATTTATTGCGCGTGTTGTATTGCCACATTTTCGACAGCATGCATAGTATTGCGTGTACTTCTCAGCGATTCTTGAGAAGAAATTGTTTTTGTTGAATCTCATTCAACACAATATTGTTCTCATATTGATTGGTACTTTAACAAGCTTACATCTTTACAAAATCTTGTAAGTATTGATTAAATTTCTGAAAAATGATAAGTACATCAATTCAAAAAAAAAAGAGAGAGAATAAGCTCAGAAGATCTGGTTGGATATGTCTTTGAAAGAAAAGTAATGGTAGAATTATAACATACCAATGAAGATTGGAAAGTTGATTATGAGTAGAAATGGTCTAGAAATGGAAAATCAATAAACTCAAATGGTACATTTATGAAATTAGACATTATAACACTTGCCTATGCATTATGTCATTGTGCTTTCCACACAAATGAAGTTATAATGGAAGAGTGAGCAAGACTTGTAGGAGCGAGATTCCTTCATCCAAAAATCAACTATTAAAAGCATAGCATATTCGTTCATTAAAACACCTTCATAGCAGAGGATTTTAAGGTTTTGCGGAGAAAATATTCAATTGCTCCATAAGAGTAGCAGTATAACTTAATTGTGCCAAACAATAAAAGAGTATTAAGAATATGCTCTTATTCAAGTAAGCTCACAAGCAATATGAATGAAGGAATCGCTATAGGAAGATCCGGCTAAAAGGGCAACTGTTAGAAAGATTCTAAAGAAGAAAGGGAAACTGAGATCCTAAATTTGGACAGTCACAAATTCTACTAACTGATAACTTGACAAAATTAAGAAATTGCTTCAATACAAAGGACAAATATCATGCAAAACCTCAATGAAATCAAGAACTCGAAAGCTAGATCTAACTTACCCCTATTTTTCGCTGCGGTGGCACCAACTCTCATGAAGGTGGATTCTAATATTGCCAGAAGATTTAACTTGATCAGCTGTCTGTCCATCAACCTAGTGCCAGCACAACCAGAATCAGCAATCTACTCACTGGTTATTGCACAAAGAAATATGTGGAGCTCAATAAAGAAGATATGGTGGGATTATAATGGAATTTCTGCAAATTAGATGCAAGGAGCGGCAGAAAGGGGAAAAAAAGCAAAAGACGACAAAAAAAAATGAGGTAAGAAAGAAATAAATGAGCCAGCAATGAGAACATGTAGCAAGAGATGAGGGTCAATAATCATTATAAATAATTTTTAAAAAATTAATATGGTTCTTGACAATAATTACTGACAAGAAAAATGACAATTTTCTTGAAAGAATTTCTCTATTACTAGAAAAATCTTACATAATTCCTGTAGTTACAGTTCCACCTTAACGTCCATATAAACTAGGACTAGGAAAATATAAAATACAGATCTGAAGAAAGTGAAAGAAGGGAAGACCAATGGATGAACTGTGATCTATGTAGAGACTGAATTCATCTACCTATCCAACAGTAAAGCTAGCAAAAACAAACTGCAAAACTGTTGAAAGAGAATGAACTTCCTCTTTCTGCATGATTCTTCACATAAACACTGTTGAATTTTCATTTGTTCTGGGTAGGATTTGAAAGGCTTGGTGGTGCTTTCTTCAGACTGGTGTCCACAGCATTGTGAAGATCTTTTATGGCTCCAGTTAACTTGTTTACATTTGTAGAAAATGAGGACATAGTAGCAAGTAACTTCCTTGCATTATTTGTTTCCACTTGATGGATCACTTGGTCATGATGAACAAAAAGAAGAGAAGACATGAAAAAATGAATAAGAATCAAGGCAGATAAAGTAGCAATTGTTCTGTGACTTGTTTTCATAATGTTGTTTCGTAGAAAAATTGAAGAGAAAGGTAAGTTTCAGCTAAAGCAATCTTTTTTAAAGAAGCATGCAATTGATTCTGTAACTTATAGTTAGTTCCTACATTCTCAATAGAGCCCAGAACCTGATAACGTTAAGCCGTCACATTGGCACTGAAGATATAAATAATAGCACATGAGTACCATTTAGTTAAAATGGGTAGATCTAAGTCATTTTTTAAAAGACGATTAGCAATAATTAAACCAACTATATCTCCAAGAGTTGAACCAGAAAAAGCAAAGAAAACTCCGGAAAAGCTCAACGAAACATGCCAGAATGTTGAATGACAGTTTTACTGCACATTTGAAATTTCTAAATCTGGTATAAGACAAATTTGACAGACATCATCCTTTGTAAAACTTTTTCTTCTCAGAGAAGACAGTAGGAATTTAGAAATCTGCTACTGAATTTTAACAGTAGCTTAATGATACCTTTTTGTTCTTTAACAGGTTGCAGCTTGGAAGCAGCTGATCATGTGATGTTAAATTGAGTATTATATTTCTCTGACTCTTCTGCATTTCCCAAATATTCTACTTAATATCTCATGTGATTAATCACATGAGACCAAATCAATCACCTCACTAACTGTCCTTACTGGATTATATTATACCATTAGTGAGTCTTGCACTTGTACTAAAAGTGATTCTGCACAGCTAAACTTTGCTGGGCATGCTACTTTTGAAGCTTGAACCAATCATCCCTTTCTCAATCTTTTAGCATGTCAAAATTTTAACAAATCCATTTGTGCTTTACCTAAATCCTGAAAAACACTAAAGTTTATTTAAAGCAGTCTCCACTATTTACTGACCAGCTTGTTGAACTGAAAAAAAATGACAATCATTTGGATTTAGCAAAAGAAAAACACATATTTTTATTCAAAACTTTCCATAAACTCCATAGTTTTTCAAAAGATTCAAAGATAGCAAACAAGGAGCCTAGCGGTACTGCAACAGTCTTCAATACCAAGGTTGTAAGTTAAAATCTTTTTTTAAAAAAAAGAAAAAGATGAAGAAGATGGAATACAAAGTTTAATATAGTTTACAATATGTATCCACTGGTCAATCTTTGACAACATTATAAAAATGATATTCTTCTAAACTTAGCAAGGGTCATCGATTTAACAGTGTTTTTTGTGTCACCACCTAGTCATATCACATTATTCAGTCAGCAGATTTTGGAAGTTTTATATTGTCCAATCTCACACAGTAATGGTCATAGAAGTTGAATAAAATTCACATTGCAAGATCTGGTCAAGGAACTCCTGGTAGTTGGATTTGAATAAAGATTTCACAAAATTATCTTTGATGGCATTATTAGCTTGGATTCCCACAAACATGTGGTATCAAAGTTCTAAATGTAGGGTAAATGTGTTTCTAATGGAGAAGACTAAAACAGAAAACCTATGTGAGATCAGATTAGTAGTGACCAAACACCCTATCCCTACTTACCACTCGCAGGAACTCAGAAATAATCTAGGATAATTCAAAATCATCATATGGTTTCAGTTCCAAATTAGAAATCTTCAGACAAAAAAAAACACAATTGTCATGCAGAAAATAATATGAAGAAGGATTTCACTCAGAACTCATTAACCATCAAAGCACACTTACCCAGCCCGGCAGGTTAAACCGTCGAGCTCTGATGAACATCTCGCACCCTTGCAAATACTCTGAATACATTTGTCTGTATAAATTTTGACTGATAGGTTCTACAGCAAGATTCCGCCAGGATAGTGAGTCTTCAGATTAGTTTTCAACTGTAGTTTACACAGTGCTTTATCAGTCTTCCTTATCTACATCCTCAGATGGTAAAAGAAAACATGAATTACCGATATTTTCATTGTCTCTGTTGCTGATATGCTTCAAGCACAATTCATCAATATGACCCTCTTGACACTAATTTCTAAAACAGCGAAGGATACATTATCAAAAATCTCAATATTTTCGCTTCAAATGAATAATTTAATGACAGAACACAAAATCTACGTGTTTATACATGAATAGCCAATATCATTCTACGTTGTCATTATTCAACAACTATGAACAGTTATTTATATGTTGTTCAATTTTTTCATCAGATAACAACAATGAATCATTTTCCTTCCATACAACACTGCCATACCCGAAAACTCGGACGAAACAAGAAACCAACTGTTCATGGATAACTTCTTCAGAAGGAAGCACATTTCCCGTCTCCCTCTTCAATGATGTAACTTCTTTATCTGCAATCCCACAAGGCACAATATGCTTAAAATAGTTCAAATCAGGATCAACATTAAATGCCAACCCATGCGACGTAATTCCAGAAGAAATATGAAATCCAATTGCACCAATCTTTTTATCTCCAACCCAAACGCCTCTCTCCCTTTTGTCCAGCACAAGCTTTCACATCATACATTGCTGTCAGTTCAATCATAGTTAACTCAAGCTTCTCCACATAACTCCTTGCACCAACTCCAATATTTCTCAGCGAAACAATAGGATACAAGACATTGATGAGGACCATGAAACGTAATGTCCCTGCCCAGTGACGGAGGCAACGGGTTAGCGGGATGAGCGGCCGCTAACCCTTGTCTGGGGAGAGAACGGCACTGATAGAGGTTAGTCGGAGATATAGTTGCAGAGATGGCACTTAATAGTCGACGGCGGTGGTGAGATGAAAAGTGGTGTGCATAAGAAGAAGTTCCGTTGTGCTGTGCGTACGGTTTGTTAGGGGTTTCGATAAGGTGAATTAAGTATTGAAATTAAGATTTTATTTGATAACATACAAAATAAATATTTAATTTAATTAATTAAATCGATAAATATTTTATTTTATAAATTAAAATTTTTAAATTAATATATTAAATAATTAATTTATTCAAATATTAAGAGATAATTTTTATATATTTATTTTGTGGTTTTTTTTACATATTTAATAATAAATATTATATTATGACTCTAAAAATTTAAATTATTAATTTTATTATCATTATTACAAATAAATATTTTAATCAAAAAATATTATTTATAATTTTATTGAAAATTTAAAATAAAAAATCAAATACACATATATGTTCGATATTTTATTTTTAATTAGTACATTCATGAAATAAATATTCTTAATTACCATGTCTAGTGTTGTCATATATTTAACTATTTTATATTTTTAAGATTTTGTATAAATTTTAAATAATAATTTATTTATTTGCCTGTTATATTTGTTAAACAATTAACTAAATTTAACAGATTATGCATTCAATACTCAAACAAACCTCAAGTGAAACATATGCCTCTTTTTTTATTTTAACATGCCATAACTAAGAAAAACATGTATGAAATAACTCGACTAAAAAATGTGTATAAAAATATATTTAAATTAGCATGACAATTTTATTTTCAAAACATCATTACATATTTTTGTATTTTTATCACTAAAAGAACAAGTCAATTCCAACTTAATATATTCATATTTAATGTCTTAAAAACTTAAATACAAAGTAACAAGTATATCAATTAAATCATCCACCATTAATTAGAATACAAGTCAATTAAATTATATAAATAATTTACATTAGTGACATACATATATAAACACAATACATACATATATATATATATATAAAAATTAAAAGTACATAAATATTATTCAAAATTATTATTCTTTATTTTAATTCTATTTATTAAGACTTTAATTAAACTCTTATTAAATTTGATCGACATATATGCACATATGTAAATTTGCTCTCTCCAGCCTTTGCTACTAAAACGTTTTCCACCCACCGCTGTGGTTCTGATGACCGCCACGAGAGGTACCAGAGAGACAATAAGTCCTCCGGTACCGACCACTGAAACCAGATCCTCTCAATTGCCCAGATCATCAAATTCTTCACTTCCAAGAACTTTGAAACGTGCTCGCAATGATATATATGATATCATCCCTATGAAGTTGGATACACCGTTGTCACAACCATCACTGGATGATGAAAATTGCAAACCCACACCCCATCCTCAAGGACAAAAGCCTTCATTCAGAGACACCTTATTAGGCTATCAAAATAACCCAGCCAATATAACTCCAGGAATCCCAGAGGAAGTTTTCTTTAATGATTCATATGTCAAAGGCCCTTCTAGTGTAGAGGGTATTCTGGTACTATACATCTCAAAGGAAGAGCACATTAAGCTCTGTTCTCCATGGAAGAATGCACTGATTGTCAAACTCTTGGGAAAGAATCTTGGTCCTCGGATAATTAAAGAGCAAATAAAACGCCTCTAGCAGCCCAGAGGAGGTATCCAACTTTCTGATTTGGGAAATCATTTTTACGTGGTTAGAACGTCGAATCAGGAAGATTATGAGAAAGCATTGTATGGAGGACCATGGATAATCTCAAACCATTACCTGACGGTACATCCATGGCAACCCGATTTCAATGTTGAGACAACCTCCATTGCTATGATTCCAGTTTGGGTAAGAATCCCGAGATTATCAGTAGAATATTTTACAAAGGAGTGGCTTGTGTCCATTGGGAACCTATTCGGCAAAACACTTCGAGTCGATCACACTACCTTGAACATCGCTAAAAGCCAGTTTGCTCGCATAATTGTACTTATCGACTTGAGTAATCCCCTAAAATCAAAATTCTTCTTTAGGGGGAAGTTACTTCATATCCAATACGAAGGTTTGCATGCAATTTGCTTTACGTGAGGGAAGTATGGCCACCGAGCAGAATCTTGTTCAGCCAACCCCATCTAAGTTGAATTGCAGGCTCAGACTCAAGCCACCAACAACGCAACACATGTTAGAGATGGTCAAAAAGAACTACAGGCTAATAACAATTTCGAGACTCCGGTGGTGGATCTCACTGACCAATATGGGAACTGGATGATTGCGAAGAAATTCTAATGGCGTCGCAAGACGGCTGCGAAAGCTCTGATGCCAGCCAATATTCCGGCCAAGATGACCCAAACAGTAGCCCCCAACGATCAAGAAACCAAAATTGGAAAGGACCTTAATAAAGGAAAGGCAACTAAATTGGTAGATTCCATAATTTGGGCAGTGGAAAATCGGTTCCGAAAACAAGTCAAATCCCAAGGAGGTCCAAATTTCAAATCTTTGATGAAGATGTGATTGACACAAATACGGAAGGAATCACTAATTCCTAGCCCTTGCAAAAAAACAGACAAGAATAAGATATCTAGTGTTGACAAGAAAGGAAAGGGAAAGACGAAGATCCCACGTCGCACACAAGTCGCAAAATCGACAGCCACAGCGGCTCACGCTCGAGCAGACTCCAAACCTCATGGGCCAATTATCTTTTCTGTAATAGTTGTAGCCCAGTCCAACAACAATGGTCCAAAAAATCGTAAGAACCCACATGGATCCACATCCAACCAGCCTCAATGCCGCAAAACCAACAAATGTTCCAACAGATGAGATGCACAGTACCATGTAGGCATAAACGTCCTTATCTAATCATCAACCTGCTCTAAGTGGAACCACCACTACGAGGTTCAATTCAGAAAAGTCAAGCTCCAAATACCAGGGAACCTCTGGACTCAAATTCATCAATCATGGTGGACCTTCCTAACTCTAATAACACATTTACTGTAGTATCCATTCACCAAGAGACAGTCTCGGAAATGGATGAGGATGCTAACCATCCTCAAATCTTACTCAAATCAGCCTCTGCTGAGACCTCTTCCTCTTAACTCATTATATTATTATGATCCTGTCCTGGAATTACAGAGGATGTGCTAGTAACTTGTTTATTCTCGTGTGCAGGCAATTAATAGTTGTTTACCGTCCAAAAATTCTAGTGCTCTTGGAAACATGGGTTAGTGGAGACAAAGCTGACCGAATCATTGCAAAGTTGGGATTTACGAATTCCATTAGAGAAGAGGCCATTGGGTTTTTCGGAGGGATTTGGATCTTATAGTCATTACCGTAACTAACGATAGTCTCTTTAAGTCAGTCTCGACAGATGATTCATACGTCCTTCTCTTACCAACAAGTCTCCGGATATCTAACAGCAGTATACGGTAGCCCACAACCACCGAATCGCCTAAACTTGTGGAGAGAATTAATGTCAATCTCAATTAGCATCTCCCAACCATGGATGGTAATAAGTGATTTCAATTCGATGATGGCTCCTAAGGATAAAAGAGGAGGTGCACCTGTCTCTTTGAATGACTGTAAAGCATTTGCAAACTACGTGAATACTTGCTAGCTAATTGATCTCAAACCCAGAGGCCACTACTTCACATGGGAGAGGAGGAATATTTGAGCGTATAGACTGGAGTTTTTGTAATGTCAATTGGCTGCAGGTTTGGCAAGATTCACACTTAGAACATCTTCAAAGAATAAAATCGGATCATCATCCATTATTGATTCGAATTCGGGAAATGCATATCCAAGCTAGGCCAAACTGAAACTTCAGGTTTCAAGAGGCTTGGAGGCTAGAAAAAACATTCAATGATGTAATTGCGGCAAGCTGGCAGGGAAGCAGGCAAACCTCAACAATACAGCAAATGCCCTTAGTAATTGGAGCAGGTACACTCTCGGTTTAATCTCCTACAGGAAGGACGTCCTTCTTAAACAGATTTGTAGTCTACAACAACGGATGGGCCAAACCAAGAGTGTCCATGCTGGAAATCTCGAGCAAAAACTTCATAAGGAATTATCCTTGCTACTTTTATAAGAGGAAGCTATGTGGAAACAACGTGCCCGAGATAAGTGAATTTCCCTGGGAGATCGCAACAATGGTTTCTTCCATGCCACGGTTATGGTTCGGAAAAATAAGCGTAAGATCAACACCATTTGCAGGGAAGATGGACAACGATTACATATTGATGACTACATAAGGGATGAGGCACGGTCTTATTTCTGTAAACTGTTTTCCAACACACATTCTAATGAGACCTTATACACTTCAAGAGGTTTGAACAGGATCGACAACAATGCAGCTGTGGCTTTAATTACCGTGCCCACTGAGAAGGAATTACACGAAGCCCTTTTCTCTATGAACCCATCTAAACCAGCAGGGCCAGATGGTTTCAATGCAGGGTTCTATCAATCTCTGTGGGAAAAGGTAAAATATAATATTATTCAGCTGTCCAGGGACGTGTTCTTACAAGGAACTAGTGTTTGCAAGTTTAATGGTACACATATTGCTCTTATTCTTAAGAATAATAACCCCGAGAACATGACACAGTTCAGACCAATTGGGTTATGCAATGTTAGTTACAAAATCCTTGCTAAGGTTGTTGTTAAAAGAATCAAACCTTTAATGAGTTCGTTGATTTATGAGGAGCAGTCTAGCTTTGTACCTGGAAGACAGATTGTAGACAACATACTTATCGTGCAAGAGGCTATCCACAGCATACGCACTCAAAAAGGGGGACATGACATGTTTCTGATAAAGGTGGATCTAGAAAAAGTTTATGACAGACTCAGTTGGGAGTTCATACGGGATTCACTCAAAGTGGCAAGTTTTCCAAATGAGCTCATTGACATCATAATGGATTTTATTTCCTTTGTTGATTTGCGAGTGTTGTGGGACGGAGTTCCATCTGAATCTTTTACTCCGTCAAGAGGAGTTCGCAAGGCGATCCTCGGTCGTTATATATTTTCACTATATGTATGGATAGGCTAGCCCACATAATCAAGGACGCTATCCAGTCAATGCAATGGACTCCAATCATGCTTGGAAAAGGCCCTCCCATATCTCATATTTTCTTTATGGATGATTTAATACTATTTGGAGAGTGTTCAATCCGACAAGCTCAATGTATGTTGCAATGCTCGGACGCTTTCTGTAAAGCATCAGGAGCCAAGGTAAGTATATCCAAGACCAAACTGTACTTTTCTCATAATGCTAACCCACTGTTTGTTCTAAGATCTGCAGAATTAGCCAATTCCAGCGAGTCGACAGTATTGGGAAATACTTGGGGACCCCATCTTAGATGGTAAAATCATTCGTAGAACTTTTGAACCAGTCGTTGAATGTGTTCGAAATCTTCTCCAGGGATGGTGTGCATCTAAATTAAGTCTAGCAGACCGTGTTACTCTCATGCAATCAGTGATCAACGCCCTCCCTACATTCCAAATGCAGACGCTACCTCTTCCTAAAAGTACTTGTCAAGAGATAGATAGGCTAGCTAGACGATTCTTATGGGGCAAACAAGAAAATGCAAGAAAAATTTCTTTAGTCAGATGGAAATCAGTCTGCAAACCCAAACAAAGTGGTGGATTGGGCCTTCATTTAGCTCATCACACAAACAAAGCATTTATTCTCAAACTCGGCTAGCAACTGAATAATAATCTGGATGCTTTATGGGCACGGGTTCTCCGAGGAAAATAGGGAGGAGATAGTCTTTCCTAATTCTAAGAAAACTACTCTTTCCCCAACCTAGAAGGCGATAGTGGACTATCATCACTACCTCATAAATAACTTGGGTTGGTCAGTGGGGAATGAAAGACTAGTTCGTTTCTGGTGGGACGGTTGGATGGAAAATTTAGTGGTTCTAATTCAATACCAGTTGGGACATTCCACGACAGTCAACTTGGATGCCAAAATCATAGACTTCACCAAGAATAATGCGTGGGACTTTGAGCATTTAAGTCAAGTTCTCCGTAGTTGGATATGCACAAGGCTAGCCGAAGTCCTCCCACTAATTGACAGTGCAAGACCTGACTTTGCTTATTGGAAAGCCACGCCAACAAGTAAATTCACAATCTCTAATGTAGTGTTATGTTTTTCTAATGAAGTTAGCAATGTGCAGGTTTCCAATCATAGGATATGGAATGTTATCTAGCGATGGCGTGGACCAACTCGTGCAAAATATATCCTATGGCTTGCTAGCCATGGAAAATTACTCACCAATGAGCAGAGAATGCAATGGACCTTAACAATGGTAGATACATGTACCTGATGTAATCAGTCTTCGGAATCAGTATTCCACGTGGTAAGGGATTGCCCGATCATCAAACAATGATGGAGTAAAGTTGTGCGACCAGACTGGACAGAGACTTTCTTCACAGCAGATTTACAAAGCTGGATGATCTGTAACCTGTCTAATAAATCACATATGTATGCTTGCATCCCATGGAACATATTTTTTGGCACTCTTGTTTGGCGGGCATGGATCCATCGTAACAAGGAATTACTTCACGGCCACAACATCCCATCCAACTTGTTCAATGTGTGCGTGCATGCTGCTTATACTCTCCCAAGCTAGAAATCTAGAGAATAACCTACAAAGTAGGAGAAAAGACATCCAGTCCACGGGAACACGATGGCAAATGCCCACGAAGGAGCACTTCAAAATAAATGTGGATGGATCGTCCAGAAGCCGTGAAAACCGAGCTGCAGTGAGACTTATTGCACGAGATGATAAAGGAATCTTAATAGGTTTTTATGCCAAACCAATCCCTTATTGTTCACCTCTCATGTCCAAAGCATGAGTTATTTGGCATGGTTTTCAATGGCAATAGAGAAAGGATGGTGCAAAATTATTATTGAGACAGACTCCCAGGTTGCGATGAAGTAAAAATTATTATTGAGACAGACTCCTAACTTGCGATGAAGTATGTCTTAGATCCTTGTGAATGGCAAGGGTGCTGTCAAAACCTTTTTTTGGAACAGTTACAACTACCAATCACAATTTGATTCAACAACAATCCAACATGCATCCCGGAAAGCAAGTGAATGCGCCAATTGGCTAGCCATACATACTTTTTTCTGTTGTTTAGATAGCAATCTCTTATTACATATTCCTCCAAGTCTTTCGAATCAGTTGTATTATGGCTCTTTGGGTTTTTTCATTAATAAGATCAATCATCTCATTGCACAATTGCAGGTTCAACCTAGTTGATTCTGCAATTGTGCAATGTCACTCGTTTGTAGGTTCAACCTAGCTGATTCGACGAGCTAGTGGGTATGGGCATATCTTTTCAAAAAAAAATTTGATTGATATATTCTAAATTTAGACCAAATTTATTCTAAATGTAGTTCAAATTTGGTTTAAATTTAGTCCAAATTTAGTCAAATTTAGGCTAAGTTTATTAGTGTTATACTGAAACGCATCGTTTTGACCACGT
>CANYCX010586481.1:0-17181 GCA_948193385.1 Breynia disticha f. nivosa
TTTGTGGATAAAGACTTGCTGTAATTTTGGTCTATTAGCAAAAGACTTCCTTTAGGAACTTTTAGTTGAAAGTAGACGTAATTGTATCTGCATGCTTTGCGAAGAATGAGACGATAAACCGTGAAGAGGACACATTATCAAGGACGATGAGTAACTAAGAGGGTTCGATCCCACAAGGGTTCGAATCCGCTTGAGCGCAAAATCCCTCTGGGCCAGCTCCATTGCCTCCCGGAGCGAGCCCGGATTAATCTCGGCCAATGTGTCGGGGACACCGGGTGGTTCTGACAAAAAAAAATCAAAGGACGATGAGTTGGTAAGTCAAGTCAATACTGTTGGGAAGTATTCCACATTGAATAAATAGAATATAAGTAAGTGATTTATAATGATATGGACTGTAGCCTTATATAAGCCAATTGGTTTTGTATTAGAGGGCTCACAGCCTGTATCATTCATAAGTCCACACATGTGTGTACGGGCCCATGGACTTTAACACCATGTAAAAGTCCATGGACCCGTGCACACGTATGTAGGCTTATGAACGATACAGAATGTAAACCCTCTAATACAAAACCAATTGGCTTGTATAAGGCTACAACTCATATCATTATAAACCACTTACTTATATTCTATTTATTCAATGTGGGATACTTCCCAACACTTCCCCGCAAGTGAAACCTGGTCAGGCCATTTGCCAATCATTATCAGACCGGTTATCACTTGTCCACAAATTAGGGATTTTTCATTACTGGGCCCAGGATCCACTGCCGATTAGGCTAGATGGCTCTGATACCATGAAAAAGGTTTGGAGCTGAAAAAGATGCTTTGTATTACGTTGTACCGATACTTATATTACAATGTTACAAAGTAAAAACAGTCACGTTCCTATATTGCAGGAAGTGATATCTATGCTATTTGAATACAAATATTGAAACTACTCTAGCTAGATAAGGTTAGTTATACACAGATCTGATCCAAATCTCAATACCCCCCTCAAGTTGGAGCGTGAAGATCATGAATGCCCAACTTGGGAAGAAAAGTAGTAAATTTGGTGGCTCCGATTGACTTGGTGAAAAGATCAGCGAGCTGTTGATTAGTGGTGACATAAGTTGGCCGAATAAGACCCCGAGTGATTTCATCCCTGACAAAGTGACAGTCGATCTCAATATGCTTTGTTCGTTCGTGGAAGACAGGATTCGTTGCAATGTGAAGGGCAGCTTTGCTGTCGCAGTGAAGTGCAACCGGGTAAGCTAAGGAAATACCAAGATCCGAAAGCAAACTGACAAGCCATTTGATCTCACAAGTGGTAGTGGCAAGGGACCTATATTCTGCTTCAGCAGATGACCTAGAGACGGTGTGCTGCTTCTTCGTTTTCCAAGAAATCGGCGATGAACCAAGGTGGATAAACCATCCAGTAAGAGAACGTCGAGTAAGTGGACAACCCGCCCAGTCGGAGTCACACCAGGCGGATAAATGTAGACTGCAATCTGACCGAAACAATATACCACGTCCCGGATGGCCCTTTAAATAACGAACTACACGTAGAGCAGCTTCCCATTGTGTTGTCCGAGGTTGCTGCATGAACTGAGCTAGGACATGAACGCAATAGGAGAGTTCAGGACGAGTTACGGAAAGATAAATAAGTCGACCCACCAAGCGGCGATATTTTTCAGCATTCTTGAGATATGGTCCGTCAGCCATGGCGAGCTGATGTTGTTGTTCCATAGGTACAGAGGATGGCCTAGCACCCAGAAGTCCCAATTCGCCAATGACATCCAACGTATACTTTCGTTGGCAAAGAAAAATCCCAGCAGAACTACGTGCCACTTCTAGACCCAAGAAATACTTCAGTGTGCCAAGGTCCTTCATGTGAAAACAGTCGCCCAGATAAACTTTAAAACATTGAATAGCTTGACTGTCGTTTCCAGAAACTATGAGGTCATCTACGTAGACCAAAACATTAATCTGGACAGCCCCTTTGCGAAGCACGAACAGTGAATAATCAGTGTAACACTGCACGAAGCCATAGGTTTTTAATGCAGCAACCAACTTCGCAAACCAGCAACGAGGAGCTTGACGCAAGCCATATAAAGATTTTTTCAAACGACACACTTGGTCAGAACCGTCAGAGGCAAAACCAGGAGGGAGCCGCATGTACACTTCTTCGTCGAGATCACCGTGAAGGAAAGCATTGTGAACATCCATCTGATGCAATTCCCAGTTCTTAGCAGCAGCCACCGCTAGCAGAGTTCGAATGGTTCCCATTTTAGCGACGGGAGCAAAGGTTTCGTTGTAATCGACTCCCTCGACTTGATTGTTCCCAAGTACCACTAAGCGTGCTTTGTGACGCTCAATTGTGCCGTCGGCATGATATTTAATTTTGAACACCCATTTACAGCCAATAGCTTTCTTCCCAGGAGGTAAATTCGTAAGCTCCCATGTGTGATTAGCCTCAAGGGCATTAATTTCTTTTGCCATGGCATTCCTCCATTCTTCACTTTGCACAGCTTCACGGTAAGATTGCGGCTCGACACCTGCAGTAAGAGCTGCAAGAAACGCTTTGTGGCGAGATGAAAATCGATCACAATTCAAGTAATGAGTAAGAGGATACCGTGTACTTGAGACATACTGTGAATCGGGTAAGCTGTGGGACGAGGGGCTCTTGGACGAGGAATTCGTTGCGTGAACCGTGGTCAACACATAGTCTCGTAATCGAGTCGAAGGGAAGCGTTGGCGATGACCTCGACCTGTCACTGATTCGTCCTGTAATGGACCACCACCATTCTCGCATAACTGGTCGTCGGCAACAGGAGGATAATTACCATTATCATTGACATGAGCACCAACATTACTATCATCAGTACCCCCCCTGACGGGTGACCCAGGAAGAACTGAAGCTGAAGAAAGCTCAACCTCATTCGAAGCATCATCATCAATAAATGCATCAGGAGTCAATAATGGCTGCATAGCAGCAGTGGAAGGTGATTCAGAATGATCGGCCAAGGGAAAAACTTGTTCAAAAAATGCAACATCGCGAGAGTGGAACAATACGCCAGAATCTAAGTCATAAAGTGTCCATCCTTTCTTCCCAAAAGGATAACCCACGAAAATACTCTTGCGGCTACGGCTAGCAAACTTATCTCCTCCATGATGAGCGTTATGGGCGTAAGATAGGCAACCGAAAACGCGGATATTAAGATAAGAGGGAGGCCGATTGAACAATACCTCGTAAGGAGTTTTTCCACCTAACAATGGGCTAGGAGTACGATTAATAAGATATGCCGCTGTTAAGATGCACTGTCCCCAGAATTTGATCGGTAACCCAGCTTGGAACCGAAGCGCGCGAGCAACGTTGAGAATGTGACGATGCTTACGTTCTGCGCGTCCATTCAATGTTGGGAAGTATCCCACATTGAATAAATAGAATATAAGTAAGTGGTTTATAATGATATGAGTTGTAGCCTTATACAAGCCAATTGGTTTTGTATTAGAGGGCTCACAGCCTGTATCATTCATAAGTCCACACATGTGTGTATGGGCCTATGAACTTTGACAACTTCATCATACATGAAAAATTCTGCTGTTTGTAATGAAATTCCATTCATGTATCATTAATTAGTGATCTTAAATTGAGTTACAACATAAACGTCAAACATCAAATCATACTAAATTAGATCTAATATTATACTTTAGACAAAACATTTAACCCAAAATTAAACCTGATAAAAAAAATACATAAGCTAAATAAGTCGACACAATCGAGCAACACAAACCATGCATATTAAAAGTGATTAAATATATTAGTTATTTCCAGTACATTCAGTCTCCATTATAAGGGATCTGGTAAAGATGGTCCAATACACATGCTAATATATATAGATATAGAGCTATGACATACTCAATAATCGATCCTTATATAGAGAGACGTGTATGTTTCCTTGAGAGTTGGTACCTACTGGTCCCCTCTTTGAGGGTCGAGAACCTCTTCTTCTTTTTAATTTTCTTTCCTGTAATTTTCGACAACAACGTCCATTGGTGCCGTAAGGTTGTTCTTCCCCCCTTTTTTAGTATTCGTTGACAGCAAAAATGGTGCCATTTTTGTACGGTGAAATAAATAAAAATAGATTGCTCTGTGTATTTATGTGCTCAATGTCTTGCGATCAAGTTCGTCTCACATGTGATCCATATGACCTTGTAATGGGGAACAACTGAATAAGGTGTTTGTCTAATAGGGTTAAAGCTTCAATCAGACCCTTCATCATTGAAGCCAAAGACACCGAACCCTAAAAGCACAAAGGAGTTTACACTGATAAAGGAGTTTCAGAACCACCACTAGCTTCCATATAAAAGTAGTGGCACTAATTAATCTGTAAAGTTGTTGTTTCATGGGAGATTAATTAATTAGATGTGGCTTGGCTGGAGAGGGGCAGATTAATAATATGAGTAGAAACAGCTTCAAAGCTTTACTTGTTAAATTAAAGGGTGCAGTCAGCAGAGCTAAAAAAATTAAGTTAATTCTGTTGATATTAGCGTTAATCTTAAGCAGCAAAAAGTTGCCCTAATGTTTTAGAAAACAACTGAGGAGGGATCTTGTTTCTTTGATTAGTTCGGTATATATATCACAAATCTGGAGTTTGGAAGCTATTGATAAATGAAAGTTGCTCTCCTTTAAGTAGCTTGGAAATGGGGGAAAAATTTGAAACTTACCTTATATAGATTCCTGGTTTAAATGTTTAATGCATCAGGTCATGATTGTAGATATATACGGTGAAAGTCAAATGTATTTTTGTACACATGGTAGATGATGATACGGAGTACACAGTATGCGCAAACCGTACGTATTCGTATGTTGGAGGCGTACATGATATATAACCACTCCTGATGCTATATGTGTGCTGTAACCTCATAATATCATATTCTTTCTCTCTCATCTCGAGAGCTTTCATATGTGTTCTTATTTTTCTCTCTTCCTAGTTTAATTTTTTCCTACAGATTCATACTATTCTAGATGGTATTAGAGCCATCGGTTCCGATAGATTTACTCCTTATCTAAAACCCTTTCGATAGATACTGATCTTGCACCTGTTCGTTCTATGTTTTGTGAATCCTTAGTTTTCTGATTTCGAAACCCTAACTAGTGTTCTGTTTCGACAGGAAGGAAGTAACGTAATGGAGTCCTATAGGGATGTATTGAGTGGAGGAAACTCAGGAAAGCAGACTAATCACATGTCTACAACGAGGCAAGATGATGATCTTTTCTTCCTACAGAGCTCGGACCATCCTGATATGGTAATTACTACTACTGTACTTACTGAATCCAATTATTTGGAATGGTTTACTGCGATTGAGATTGCTTTGGATGCGAAAATGAAATTCGGGTTTGTGAATGCTGTAATTGTTCCCCCTTTTGAATCTGATGAGTCTTACTCTGTATGGTTACGAGTAGATCGTATGGTACGGTCTTGGATATTAAACACGATATCAAAAAATCTAAAAGGATCCACTATGAGTGCTAAATCTGCTAAAATACTGTGGGATGATCTTAAAGAACGATTTGGTCATAGTCATGGGCCAATGATATATAAGCTGAGGCATGACATTAGTGATCTTAAACAGGGACATTTATCAGTTTCCCTTTATTACTCTGAACTAAAAACTAAATGGGATGAGCTAGGGTGTCTTGCCCCGGCTCCCCGATGCACATGTTTGCGTTGTACTTGTGATGTAGGTAAGCAGATTGTTGAGAGTGACAATCAGGCCAAGGTGGTGGATTTTTTGATGGGGCTGAATGACTCTTTTGATGCGGTCCGTAATCAAATTATGTTGCTTGAACCGATGCCTTCAGTGGCTAAAGCCTATTCTATGGTACTCCGTGTTAAGAAGCAAACAGAACCATCTATTGTCCCTTTGACTGATCAGAGTGCCTATTATGCTTGAGGTTTAGGGACTTATCCCCCTTTTGGAGGGCAGAATAGCTTCAGTTATTCAGCAACTAGTAAGAGAGATAAGGGCCCTCGTTACTGTGATTACTATAAGAAGTATAATAACAATTGTGATTCCTGTTTCAAGTTACATGGGGAACCCGATTGGTATAAATCCAAAATGAAAGACAAGCAAAAGGGGTATCAATCTAAGTCTTTTGCTAACAATGTTGGTGATAATGGTGCAGATACACCTTTTACTGCTATGGATGTAGGGGATGGCAAACATTCCTCTATGGATATTTCTGTGTTGGTTAAGAGGAGATTGCTAAAATACTAAAGTCTGGGATTGAAACAACCTAAATTTTTTCTCTTTTAATTACCTTATAATTAATCTTAATTACTCGTTTAAATCGTACATAATCATTAACATTTTCATTTCTAATCACTTTAATCATATTGGTTAACATCCCCAAGTAATTATAGGATTAAACAGATTCGAACAGATCAGATTTTGGCAAAACAGAAGCTCAACACGGGCTAGCAGTGCAAGAGCATGGCCTGTGTTGACCATCGTGCTGACTGGGTTTCATATGAGCACGACATTGTGCTAATCAACACCCCAAGGGCACGACCCTGTGTTGATCAATTAAGTTCCCAGATCATTCAACATGCCCATCGTGTAAGCTAGGCATGGCCCGTGTTGAATGTCTGCAACTTAATATCAACCTATAATCAACCTGTCTTCATCCTAAAACACTTATGCAATTATCATACTACATCAAACACTCAATTCGTATATCAACAACATCATATATCAACCATATGTACACATCATCCTCGTATCTATCAGTACATAACAACATAGCAATAAGTCAATCTATCAATAAAATATATGAACATGCAAAATGAACTGATCAACTCCTAATGGAATCGGCAAAAGAAAGAAATGGATCGGGTAACAACTGTCCAACCTGGTCACTAGCAACTGAAGATGCTAACACATGTGCCTATTACTGTTAATACCTGTACCTGAAACAAGCATCGCAATTGCATGAGTTGCGGGCTCAGTGAGTAATCTTTAATTCATTTTACCAAGTATAAACATTCATTCGTATAATCAAATAACATACTTATATTCATCAATTCGTATAAATTGATATAATCTATATTCTTTCCTTTTTCTTTTAAACTCATTTTCTTTTTTAATCGTATAATCATTGGTTGTACGTTCTCGTTCATAATAAATTCCCAACTTCTGTCTCCCTATTAGTAGAAAACATTTTTCCACCTCCTTTTCATGTGGATCTAACTTCTGTCTCCCTACTCCCGCCTCTGATGATCGATCATATAACATTTTTCCATCACCTTTCCATATCACATATCTCACATGACATATCACATATAACATATCATATCAAAAACCACAAACACGTTCACGTACTTTTTTGCATGCCTTTTCATTTTGTGTACCTATCTTCCTTTTGAATCGTAAATACGATTCCACATACATTTCACATTTCACACATATCATTTTCATTTTAGTACACACATGTCTTATTATTTCCATTGCATTTCCATATTAAACATATTCAAACGCATATTATTTCGTATTTTCATTTTGTACACATTCATACAGATTCATGATAAAAAATAAACACTCATATACGCATTATCATTCGCATTATATATAGCCATTCATTTTAAGTTAACGAGATAGTGAGTAGATATAGTCACCTCTAACTAAGATACTCAGACTGGTATGAGCCCAAACTACCTCTCAATCTAATTTTTCGTCCTAAAAAACCATTTACACGAATTCTTTTCACAATCAATTCTAAACTCAATCATATGCATGCTCTAACTTAATCCTAACCATTTTTAACTTTAATTCTTTATAAATTCATATTTAAGTTAAGATTTACAAAAGATTCCTTTGCGGCTTTGCAGTATCAACTTAGGAATCGATATTCGGTTACTCCTAGAGTTTCATTAGTAAAATTTACAATCAATTCCACCTAAATACTCTCCTTCCTCTTTCAATATCTCTCCGTCGCTCTCTCTTTCTCCCTCATCAGCTCTCTCTCGATTTCTTTCTATTTTATGACAAATGAAAGTTTTGTTTTGGTTACAACCTATTCTGTTCAAAGGCACGATCGTGCCAACGTCAGCACGCCCCGTGATGATGGCCACGTGCCAGCCCATACTTCAATTTCCCATTTTCTTGCATGATTGCCACCTCAACACGACCCATTCTCTCTCCAACAGGACTCGTGCTGCCAGCATGCACATCGTGCCATTCAAAATTACCCTCGTGCTATATTTCAAAAAACTTGGTCATGCTCTTCCTTAAGACGATCTAGTGTTGTCAGCACGCCCCTCATACTGCACACTGAAACTTAACATTCTCCTGCAGTTTTCTGCCTAACCTCTTTTTTGTTTACTATAGTACTGTCTTATCCTACTCTTTAATATTTCTTATTGTACATTATGTTTATTTTAACTTTCTTTCATTAATTATTTACTAATTATAGGGATTTAGGATGCAAATGTTATAATTCTTCCCCCTTAATGAATTTCATCCTCAAAATTATGTATCATTGTTATTCTATCTTTTTACTAGTTACTTCTATATATTCTATATGCTTATTTAACATGCAATGCAATAACATAACTAAATTGTTATCTATAAACAATTGAGGATAGTCTTGTCTCATCCTATCCTCAGTCTCCCAAGTAATTTCTTTCAGGTTGTGATGTTTCCATAAGACTTTATCCATAGGAGTCTCTTTGGTTTTTAGCTGTTTAACTTTAAGATCCTCTATTTGCACTGATTCCTCAGTATAGGTTAGATTATCCATTATCTGTACTTCTGAATTAGATATGACATGTGTAGGGTCTAATCTATATCTCCTGAACATGCTTACATGAAATACATCATGTATCTGTGCCAACTCTGTAGGTAATGCCAGTCTGTACGCTAATGGACCGATCCACTCTATCACTTCATAAGGTCCAATGTATCTGGGACTTAACTTTTCTTTGTTTCCAAATTGCATAATTCCTTTCGAGGGAAAAACTTTTAAAAACACTTTATCCCCGATTTCATATTCTATTTCTCTTCTATGCTAATCATAGTCACTCTTCTGTTTGTCCTGTGTTGCTTTTAACTTACTCTTGATCAACTCTACCTTTTCCATCATTTTTTATACGATTTTGGGTCCTTCCACAACTTCCTCCCCTTCTCTATTCCAAAATACCAAACTTCTACATTTACATCCATAAAGAGCTTCATACGGTGTCATACCAATGCTACTGTAATATTAATTTTTGTATGCAAATTCCATCAAAGGTATGTACCTATCCCAAGAGCTCTAAAACTCCATAACACAAGATCTCAACATCTCTTCCAGAGTATGTACAGTCCTCTAACTCTGTCCGTCAGTCTGGGGAGAAAAAGTTGTACTAAAATGTAACTTAGTACTCAATGCACTCTATAGCGCCTGCCAGAATCTAGAAGTAAACCTCGGATCTCTATCTGATACTATAAACACTGAAATACCATGTAGTCGAACTATCTCTCGAATATACAGTTCTGCCAACTGTTCTAAAAAGAGTCAAACTCTGATAGGTAAAAAGTGTGTAGACTTAGTTAATCTATCAACTATCACTCAAGCTGTGTCTTTTCCTGATTGTGTTTGAGGTAACTATAACGCCCCGAAATTTTGCAAAAATTTTGCATTTAGTTAAAATATTAAAATAATATAAGAATAAAATACATAATTTTTTTTTGCAAATTATTTATATAAATAATTGGGAGGAATTAATTGAGATTTATGATAAGGGAGATTAAGGAAAATATAGAAGGATTATGAATTTCAAGAATTTTGAAATTTGAAATTTAATGTGGGTCGAGCTTATAATAGATTACAAAGCAAATTGGACCCAAGACAAATAAATAACATTTAAAAATCAACCACCTACCTTATCATAAATCTCAATTAATTCCTCCCAATTATTTATTTAAATAATTTGCAAAAAATTTTCCTGTATTTTTTTTGTATATTATTTTAATATTTTAATTAAATACGAAATTTTTGCGAAATTTTGGGGCGTTACAGTAACCCTATTACAAAATCCATGGTTATTCTTTCCCACTTCCAGACTGGTATGGATAATGGTTGAAGTTTTCCTACTGGAGCCTAAGGTTCAGCTTTTACTTGTGTGAAGCTCATTTTCAAATCCCTTTTAACCTAATAAATCATATTCTTTAATAATAGTAATAATATCAGAGTGAAATTAGAAGAAAATTAGAGGAGAGAGAAAATGAAATAACATTTCATAAACACTCGGGCCACAAAACATTCATAATATAATAAGTTTTACAGCGAAAACAGTAAAAGAGGTTTGAAAAACATTCAAACACAAAATAGAAACATTTCTACAAACTGTACAATATGTACATCCCAAAACCACAAAAACTAGAAGCACACAAAACAGATGGATGGCAACCTCTGACAACAGCAAACTCTGATAGAAGATCACATCCACTCTGATCCAGTCACAGCTATCTACGTCCTGCACATCATTTAGACACAATAACAAAGGTGAGTATGTTTTACAATACTCAGTAAGTTTCATACACTATAATTGATTCGTAAAATTTAAATGAGCGCAGGGACAATCAATATCCCAACTCGAGATATGATTCTCCTCTATCCTAATCAAACAACTCAATCATACCACATAATCATTCGCACACAAGTTATATCTTATATCAATACCATCTCAAAATCATTTTAAAAATCAACAATATATCAATTGAAACTCAAGACAAATCCTGTTACTTTATAATTCATACAAAGTAATCAAACATCAGAATGCGAATGTAATATCAGAGTAATATCCTGTCAATATCAAATCTGATTCATTTCAAACTATGATAACGTAATTAATCCATTCGCATATCAAACCGATCTCAAATCATCAATAAAACATTCATAACTCAATAAGCAATAATCACAAATGATAAGTATGAATGCGACTCAAATGCATATGAATATGATGCAATCACATGCGAATGTCTGCCCCTGGGTCTTTCTTTCTTTTTCTTTTCTTTTTCTTTTATTTTCATATCATTTTTCCCTCGGTCCCAGACCGGTATCGTACCCAGTACGGCATCGAGATCTCTCTCAAAATCATCGGTCTCAGACTGGCATCGAGCTCTCGCCCAGAATCATCATCAGGCCCAGCCTGTATCTCATATCTCAGTGTCACACAATAATGCAATACAATGAATGATCAATACATTCATATCTCATATCACATCTCATGTATGCTAAACATGCTCAATCAGCAATCATATCTCACAATTTTGAAATGAATATCAAATAAACATCTGGAGCATGTTAACCAAACATATATCAACCAAACATCAATATACCAATCAGAGCATATTAAACTCAATCAATAAAGTTCATAAAAATGTACAGGAAGGCAAGTACAACAACATGTCGAACAATCACATAAGCGAATCGTAATAATGTTCCAAAGAACATATCATTCAGAATACGTATCATACATAATAAGCATTTCAAAGCTTATATTCAAATAAATAAAGTATCAACCAATTTGTGTCAATTAAGACATACATTCCTCAATCCATTTCATAACAATGATAAACCAACATAAATCAATCCATCACATTCATTATGGTTCAACTAAGAACCGTTACAACTCAACATAGCATTATAGGCCTTTTCTAACTAAATAGAAAGATGCCTAAACATAATACGAATGAATATATAAGCGTAAGAACACTTACCTCTAAACAAAGAAAAAATCAACAATCAACATAGCTCAAAACTCTCTCCAAAACCATCAAGATCCTCCTGTATGCCATTCATAACATACAAGGAATTACTAAACATTCATACACTTATTCAAGCATCAATACAAGCATTGTCAACTCTAAATCAACCATTTTATCATCTTTTCCTTATGCTCTAACCATACCAAATTCCAACCTATACAAGATTACATTATCAAAACCATTTCTCTAATGTCTTTTAAGTTTTAACCATACATTAACACATAATTTCAGTATCAAAATCCATTTAAATATAGGAATTCAACACCATTCTAATTCCAGCATCAACTATTTGTCAACCTTAACAAACCTTAAGTTCTTCCTGTCTTTCATCAACCTTTCTTCCTCTAAAACTATCTTAACAATTTCCTCATATATAAACCATAAATCTCAGTTCATAATCCATCATTTCCAGCAAAGTATTCATCTTAAAACAATCATACAATTCAGCAAACAACCTAATATCAACCTTAAGTAAACCTTAACCATTCTTACCTTCAACTTAGGATAAAAGATTTGAAAAGAAATCAACCCAAAAACACTTTCTCTTATCAAAACCCTCTTTCTTCAGCCTCCCCTGATGGTATTTTGCTCTAAAATAAAAGTAGGTGAATGAAGATGTAAAGTAATGTCCCGATACTTCAAAACCTTATATTTTTTTCAGCCTAACCGAGATCCACGCATGGGGGAACGTGAACTACGCGTGGTCGGCACGACACCACGTACTTCCTTGTCCACTGCGCGTACTTCCCTAATTCAGCATTTCTTCAATTTTCTTCGTATTTTCTTGTCAACCTTATATCGACCTTTAATAAACCTTAATATATTGATGTTTAAACACTTATTTATCATAATTTACGACCAAAGATTTCCCAGAATGTTACATGTTGACATACCAGACATCTACATACAAACTCGGCCACATCTTTCTTCATGTTTGGCCACCAATAATGTTGCTTCAAAGTCTTGTACATCTTTGTGATTCCTGATGCATAGCGTGAGGAGCATTATGTGCTTCATCCAGTATCTCCTGCCTGATACCTTCAATCTTTGTTACACATACTCTAGTTCCTAACATATCAACAACTCATCAATCAACTAAAACGAAGTCTCTAATTCTGATCAATCTTTTCAATTATCCCAATGCACTCTTCATCTTTCTTTTGTGTTGTTTGTATTTTTCTTAACAACACAGGTCTAACCATTAACTGTGTTATTAACACTCCTAATTCTATTAACTCCAACTTCACATTTAAGCTTCATAAAGCTATCAAATCAGTCATACGTGTTAACTACAAACTAGATATAGCAACACTTGATTTCCTACTGAGTGTATCAGTAACCACATTTGCTTTTTTGGGATAGTATTCAATTGTGCAATCATAGTCTTTCAACAATTCTAACCACCTTTTTTATCTCATGTTCAGTTCTTTTTGGGTAATCAAGTATTTTAGACTCTTATGGTCGGTAAAAATCTGAAAGGTCTCGCCATAAAGATAATATCTCCAGATCTTTAAAGCAAATACAACTGCTGCAAGCACTAAATCATGTACTAGATAGTTTAACTCATGTGGTCTAAGTTGTCTCGAGGCATATATTATCACTTTCCCTTTTTGCATCAAAACACATCCAAGTCCCTGATAAGAGGCATTGCTATAGGCAACAAATCCTCTGGTACCCAAAAGAATCGCAAGGACTGGAGTAGTGGTTAATCTATACTTCAACTCATCAAAATTTTGCTAACATTGGTCATGCCATTGAATAACTACATTCTTTCTCAACAGTCGTGTGAGCGGAGCAGCTATAATCGAGAATACCTTTACAAATCTACGATAGTATCCTGTCATACCCAGGAAACTACACACTTCTGTAACAGTCTTAGGTGGTTCCCAATTTAATACTGCTTCATATTTTTTGGATCTATTGATATTCCTTGTCCTGATATCACGTGTCCCAAGAAAACTACACAATCCAACCAAAACTCACATTTGCTAAGTTTCGCATATAACTGTTTTTCCTATTTGTAAATGATCTTTGTGTTCGTTTGCATTCCTCGAATAAATTAATATGTCATATATGAAAACAATCACAAATGGATCAAGGTAAGATTGGAATATATTGTTCATCAGTGCCATAAATACTACTAGAGCATTAGTTAAACCAAATGACATAGCTATAAACTCGTAATGACCATACTAGGTTCTAAAAGCAGTCTTCGAAATATCTTTCTGTGCTATTTTAAGTTGATTATACCCGGATTTTAAGTCCATCTTAGAAAACACTGTGGCACCTCACAATTGATGAATTAGATCATCTATTTGGGGTAATGGATATTTGTTCTTAACCGTTACTTGATTAAGTCTTCTATAATCTATCCATGATCTTAGTGTTCCATATTTGTTTTTAACAAACAAAACTAGTCCTCCCCAAGGTGAAACACTAGGTCAAATGTATCCCTTTTCAAGTAATTCTTGTAACTGTATCTTTAACTCTTGTAATTCAGGTAGTGTCATTCGGTACGTTTGTATAGGTATAAGTGTCGTACTAGGAATCAACTTAATAGTGAACTCCATCTCTCTATCAGGAGGTAGTCCAGTGAGATTTTTCAGAAGTACATCAGGGAATTGATCTACTATTGGTATTCCTTTAACATTTTTAGTTGTTATCATACTATCAACTACATGTGCTAAGTAAGCTTCACATCCGTCTCAGATCAGCTTAAAAGCTTGAAGTGTTGATATCAAACGATTAGGCACTATATTTCTTTCCCCACAAAAGATTACTTTACTACGTTCAGATTCAATTATTACTTATTTTGTAAAACAATCGAATTTAGCTCGATGACGAGCTAGCCAATCCATACCCAATATAAGGTCAAAATCTGTTAAGTCCAATAAAATTAGATTGGCTGTCAATTCTGTGTTTTAAATCTTAAGTTTGCAATCTTTATGTATCATATTAACCCACATCATTTCACCTAAAGGAGTATGGACTCCTAATATTTGGGTCATTGTTTTAGGTCTTACTTTGATTGCGTGAATTATTATGGGAGTTATGAATGAATGAGTAGAGCTTAGATCTATCAAAACATAAGCAATAACATCAAATAAATACAACTCACCAGTGATAACCTCAGGTGCATCTGTAACCTCTTGTCGGGACATAACGAACACCCTAGCTTGTCCTTGAGCACCTGAGGCTCCTCTATCTCTGCTCATAACTGATCCTGATGCGCCTCTGCCCTTACCTTGGTTAACATTGGCTACAGTTGCTGGCTCACTACTCTGTGCTACAGACTGTACTGGAGGTGCAGGTTCGATAGACCCTTCTCCTGTCACTCGCTCTGGGCACTCTCTCATAAAATGTCCAACTTGCCCACAAATATAACAACCACCACTCATCCTCTTGCACTCCCCTGTATGAAAACTCTAACACTGGGGACATGCAGCTCTAACTGGTCCTGTCACTGACTCTGAACCAATCGGTCGTCCTCAATTGATACCTTTACCGCGATAAGACTGTGAATAGAAAGGTCGTGATCTAATGTAACGTCCTAAAATTTCCATTTAATTAAAATTTTAAAATAAAATAAGGTGAAAAAAATGAGAATAAATTTTTCGCGAATTATTTTAGGTAACAATTCAGTGGAAGAAGAGGGGGAATAGACAAACGAAATTATAAGTTAGAAAAATCATAAGAATCAGGATTAGTCAGACCGAGCAAAAAAAAGGGGGATTACAAAATGAATAGTGGATCAAACCCTAAAAGGGCATAATAGTCCAAACCAATTAACCTTGCAAATCCTTAAATAATTTTCCTTTCCTTCCCTTCACCACACATACACAAATTACTATCCTTCATATTTTTCTCTCTACCACCGAAATCTCTATTTCCACGGGCCAACCTATACGGAATCTTGCATCAAGGAGATTCCAAAGCTTGGTTTAGGGTTGAATCAAAGTAAGGGTTATTCCATTTTCTTCTATTCCTGTTTTTCCTAGGAATCCTAGTTTTTTGACCTCATAACTCCTTTGTTTGAACTCTGATTTGAGCAAATGATGGCTCGTTGGAAATGTGGAACTCAAAATTAAAAACATTATTTTCCAATATTTTCAAATCTTTAATCAAAACATGGATAGTTATTTAATAAACTTGAAAGAGTTAACAATTTATCAAAATATTAAAGAGATACAATTGAAAATCACAATTCAAAATTCAGACTAATTGACTTAATTGAAAACCATTTTATAAAACTATCCACTTTAATCAATACGTGCTCGAATCCTCCTAATGACAATCCTGCTAGACCTGCACATCACTAAAACAACCAAAGGGGTGAGTATAAAGATATACTCAGTATGTGTTAAACAAACATTGTTAAAATGAAGTGCAGAGGTCCAGTTAGCACGGACGTGCTGATAAACATGAGGTCATGCTCATCCCTTCATTCCCAATTTACACAGTTCGTGTCATGATTTTGCACGAGGGCGTGCTGCCATTCTGTTTCTTTCTTTATGTTTCGGTTGATTTCTTATTTCAAGCAAACAAGATCAGATTCCAATCAAGCAAGGCCAGTGGCTTTCATTTATCATACCATTAATGTTTTCATTTAAGAAACACACATGAACACTTGTTTGCAACTCCATCAAACCATATACCAAAACATATCCAAAGCACTATTCTCATATTTCCATATCACAAAGCTCATAATCCAACATATCAGGATTCATATATCATACAATAATAAGTATACATGCCCTAAATGAATGCTAATCAAATAAGTGCATATGAATGTTATGCAATCACACGCAAAATGCCCCAGGGTCCCAGACCAGCATCGAGCTCTCGCCCAAAATAACTCAGGCCCAACCTTTATCTCATTCTCATTTCATGTCACACAAATGATGCAACACAATATGAATGTACAATGCGCTCATATCTCATCTCATAATCAATCAAGTATGTTTAATAAGAAAATCCATGCTTACTCATAATCATATCATCAACCTTAAGTCAATTTCATCAAAGGAGCATACTTAACACATTCACAAATCATATATGAATTATCAATAACAATATCACTCTTAACATATGCTCATATCATTCAAATCACATCATTCATATAAGCAATATGAATATAAAGGCCAGAATAAAATCAAACCATCACAATCTCCTTATTGCAAGTATACTCATAAGATTCACATAAATAAAACAAATCATTTCAAGCTATTGTTCCACAAGAACAAATATATGAGCATTTCCATATTACTTTCTTTCTTTAAGCTTTCATACCTTATACTTGTTTATCCAAGTTTTCCTTAAGAACACTTAAGTTCTTATTCCAAGGTTTTTAAGAGCATTTCAAGTTCTTAAGTAACATAATAAATGTAAGAA
>CANYCX010587074.1:0-11466 GCA_948193385.1 Breynia disticha f. nivosa
AGCTGCAGTGATCTTACGCCAGATAGTTGTTGTCAGAGGTCGAGCTCCATACATATGTTTTTGTGTGCTTCCATTTTTGAGATTGTACATGTTTGTACATATTTTGTAAATATTTATATTTTGAGTTTGAAACATTTTCAAACTTGTATCCGTTTCTGCTGTAAAATATTTTATGATACTGATGTTTGGACTGAGTTTGTTTATGAAATAAATATTTCACTTTCTCTCTCCTCTGTTTTTACTCTGATTTATTATTAGTATTATCTAAATATGGTTTATCAGGATAAATGAGTTTTGAAAAATGAGCTTCACATAGTTAGCAATTATAACTAGTAACATTACCCGTGCAATGCAGCAGAGTGTTATGTATTATGATAATAATTTTGAATTTTTATGCAAATTATAAATAAAATTATTTATGTTAAATAATTAATCATTATATGTAATAATTTATTACAAATATTTTTATTACAAATTTTTGAATATTTTTTATATATTTATATGAATTTTATAAATATATGCAAATTGTGTTATTCATATCATTACATAAAAAAATTATTTATTACAAATATTTCTATTACATTTTTTTAAATATTTCTTTATATACTAATATTAATTTTATAAATATATATAAATTATGATATTCGTAAGAAAAATTAATAGAAATACATATAATATTAAAAATAAATAAAATATTATTTTTATTTTAATATAATTTATCTCGTATTATAAAAAATTGTTTAATTTTATATTTATTTGATATGATTTATGATATACTATAAAAAATAGTTTGATTTTATCTTTACAAATAAAAGATTTGTTCAAATAATAAATGTTGTGTGTCACTTATATTTTTATTTTGAGGGTTTGATACACTTCATATATATAGTAGTTGGAATTTAGATATAGATTAGGATTATGATTTGTTGATTGAATTTAAATTTGAATATAAATGATGCATAATTAGAATTTGATAACAATAAAATAACTTGTGAACTCAAATTTAAAATCTCTTAAAACTCTTAGGTATCTTATCAATACAATTAATTTTTATTTTTTTGAAGCATTAATAATTTTTTAATGTTTAATTCTAAATGTCAAAATATTAAAATGCCAAATATCATTGTTCTAATAATCTTCTTCTCCTTTAATATATAAGATAGTTTGAAAAAATATGTATTTACAAAAATATTGAGATGATAAACATCCTATTATTCACAATTATGAAGAGTGAGCATCTTTAATGGAATTCCAAATCATAATTTTGAAGTAAAAATGTGCTCCAATAGAATCCTAAATTTGATTCATAATTTAGTATCAAATTATTTTAATATTTTGTAATTTTGTAATTATTTTAAATTGCAATTAAAGTTATATTAATTCCAATTTATAGCTATAATTATTTTTAAAATAGTAATAATAATAATAATATTTTTTACAATAAAACAGAGTTATTAAACAATTTTAAGTAAAACTAATACAACTTAAATACGAACAAAAATTTAATTTTTTAAATCATATTATAATTTTACACATTTGTTGTTCATTTAATTTTTTATAAATATAATTATTTTATATAAATATTTTTTATTAAAAAAATTCAATAAGTGAAAATTTTAAATAATTATATCATTATAATTATTATTTATTAAATTAATTATAATAATAATATAATATAATATAATATAATATTATAAGAATATTTTATTTTAAAATTAAATTTGTAATTATATATTAGGGTAAAATTTATTGATACGGAATTATTGATTGAAAATGGTCTGAAAACGGGAACTCTCTACATATATAAAATCCTAATATATATAAATATATAATAAGACTATTGAAATTGAAAAACGCTGTCAAAACACTGTCGTTTCATTACAACACAAACACGACACAACTTAGCTCTAGGGCTTGTCTTCTCTCTTTATCTGCTGCCACCTTCTCACTACTATTCTCCTTCTTCAGGTTCTCTCTCTCTCTCTCTAATCGACCTTGAAACGGTGCGTTTGGATTGGATTTTTTTTTTGTTTTATTAAGCTTTAGTTGTTCGAATGGTCGGATTTTTTTGGTGAGGCGGTTATGTAATGTGGGTTTTGTTTCAGGTTCAAGATTTGATGCAAGATGGCGACTTTTGCCAAACCCGAAAACGCTCTTAAACGAGCTGAAGGTATTTGTTTTTGTTTGTTTGTTTTTAATTAGGATTCGAATAGTTTCGATTTGTATTGTTCATTGAATGTGAGTTTTCTTTTTGTGTTTTATGCTGTGGATAGTTATTTTATTCAGTTGTTTCGTAAATGTTGATTCTTTTTATCGAGAAAAACTCCTTTTTGTTGAATTGGTTTGGTAAAGGTTAAATCTTTGTAGTGGGAAGTATTATTTGTTGTTTGATTTTTGTCTGAATTCTCGTTTGATGATGAATTTTGGTTTATACTGCAGAGTTGATAAACGTCGGACTGAAACAGGATGCTCTTCTGGCCCTTCATGGCCTCATTACATCAAAGAGGCACAGGGCGTGGAATAAAACAATGGAGAGAATTATGTTTAAGTATGTTGAGCTTTGTGTTGATTTGCGTAAGGGAAGGTTCGCCAAGGACGGTCTTATTCAATATAGGATTGTGTGTCAACAAGTGAATGTCAATTCCTTGGAGGAAGTTATTAAACACTTTTTGCATCTTTCCACCGAGAAAGCTGAGCAAGCTCGTAGTCAGGCTCAGGCTTTGGAAGAAGCCCTTGATGTTGATGATCTAGAGGCAGACAAAAGACCTGAAGATTTGATGCTTAGTTATGTTAGTGGTGAAAAGGGGAAGGAGAGGTCTGATCGTGAACTTGTTACCCCTTGGTTTAAGTTTTTGTGGGAAACCTACAGAACAGTGCTCGAAATTTTACGTAATAACTCAAAGTTGGAGGCTCTGTATGCGGTAATTTCATGAACCGTTATATTTTTTCAAATTTATCCTTTTTGCTATTCCCTTTCCAATTTTTATATCATAACTATTCATAATAGAATTAGGAATATTTTTTGTTGAGATTATAGATTTCTATGTTAACATGTATTTTGTAGTCATTTGTTTGTGATTATATGTTCTTAAGGCTTCTATTTAACTTGTTGCTTCTACAAATGGTAATGTTTAAAATCTTCTGAACTCATTTATTGTCTGGATGAAAAACATAATTGGTTGAAGCGTTGTCTCTTTTGCTTCAATTTCTTAGAATTTTTTCATCATCCATCCAGATTTAATCGCTATTGAACATATTAAGTGGTTAGTGATGTGAAATAAAATTGAATTTCAGCTGAACTTGTTTAGCTGTCTGTAGATGACAGCACATCGAGCGTTCCAATTCTGCAAGCAATACAAAAGGACCACAGAGTTCAGGCGGCTGTGTGAGATCATCAGGAACCACTTGTCAAACCTGAATAAGTACAGAGATCAAAGGGATCGACCTGATCTGTCTGCACCTGAGAGTCTGCAGCTGTACCTTGATACTCGTTTTGAGCAGTTGAAAATTGCTACCGAGCTTGAACTTTGGCAGGTTTGCAATCTGATCTCTAAATCTTTCCTTGCAAGTATTTATATTCCATTCATGCTTCACTCACTATGATGGTTTGCTTTCAGGAAGCCTTTCGGTCCATTGAAGATATTCATGGATTAATGTGCTTGGTCAAAAAAACTCCAAAGCCATCCTTGATGGTGGTTTATTATGCCAAATTGACGGAGATATTTTGGATTTCATCAAGTCATTTGTATCATGCTTATGCATGGTTCAAACTTTTTGTACTTCAGAAAAGTTTCAACAAGAACCTAAGCCAAAAGGATCTACAGATGATAGCTTCATCTGTTGTTTTGGCTGCACTAGCAGTTGTTCCATATGACCACACTCATGGTGCATCTCATTTGGAGGTTGAAAATGAGAAAGAGCGCAACCTTAGGATGGCCAATCTTATAGGATTCAATTTGGATCCAAAACCTGAGAGTAGAGAAGTGGTATGTAACTTGTTTATTTATTTTTCTTTGCGATTTCTTTTGTTCCCACTAGTTTGATGTATAATTCTTTTTGTGGGTCACACTTTCTGCAGGTTTCAAGGTCATCACTTTTGTCAGAATTGGTGAGTTCAAAAGATCAATTTTTTTTACTACTTGTTGCTGCATACTCCAGTCCTCTGCTAAAAAATAAGTTTCTTGTAAAGCGGTTGCATCACCAAATAATTGTATTTGTGGGATTATGTTTGTGACATATTGGAGTGTTTCCAGGTTTCCAAAGGAGTATTGAGCTGTGCAACGCAGGAAGTTAAAGACCTCTACCATTTACTTGAGCATGAGTTTCTCCCTCTTGATCTTGCAGTAAAAGTACAACCCTTGTTGTCCAAAATCTCCAAAATAGGCGGCAAGCTTGCATCAGCTTCCTCATTGCCAGAAGTGCAATTGTCTCAATATGTTCCTGTGCTCGAGAAGATTACTACCCTGAGGGTGCTTCAACAGGTACATATAACAAAACTGTAGCTCTCTTTTTATTTTCCTCGAATAATTGATAATTTAGTTTGATTCCTTTCTGCTATATGTCAATTCATATGTCGTTGGCTGCCTTTACAGGTGTCTCAGGTGTATCAAATGTTGAAGATTGGAAGTTTATCTCAAATGATCCCATTCATTGATTTTTCTGTTGTGGAGAAGATTTCTGTTGATGCTGTGAAGCATAATTTCATTGCCATGAAGGTTGACCATATGAAGGGTGTTGTATTCTTTGGCAGTCCGGTATGTTATTTTATCTAAAGAACCCTTTCTGTATTTCTGTCTTTTGGGAAATCCACATCATGCTTTCAGCTGCAAGACTTTGTATTCAGAATGCAGACCATTGTAGTTGCATTTTCTAATTGTTTATTTTTATTATTAATTCATTTGGTTACTCTTTCCAGAGTCTTGAGTCTGATGGACTGCGGGACCACTTGGCACTTCTGGCAGAATCCTTGAACAAAGCTAGGGCAATGATTTATCCTGTCTCAAAGAAGGCTTCCAAACTAGCTCAGATATTACCAGGATTAGGGGAGATTGTGGATAAGGAACACAGGAGACTTCTTGCTAGGAAATCGCTGATTGAGAAGAGAAAGGAGGAGCAAGAGCGTCAACTTTTGGAAATGGTATACTCATTTTAAACATCTTTGTCTCAATGTGTAAAATTTCTTATCTCTTTATTCATTTTTTTTTATGAAATATTTTTCTTAGGAACGGGAAGAGGAATCTAGAAGGCTGAAGCAGCAGAAGATAACAGAGGAGGCAGAGCAGAGAAGGCTTGCAGCTGAGTCTGAGCAGAGGAAGAAGCAAATGATCCAACGTGAAATAGAGGAACAGGAACTTGCTGAGGCAATGAAACTCTTTGATGATGTGAAGAATAAAAAGAAGGGTGGGAAGAAGGCAATTCTGGAAGGAGTGAGTATAATTAAACTCTCTGTTGAATCGGCTTTGTGGTTTAATTAAAGGAACTTTAACATTGATGATGCTTGTCTTTTCAGGAAAAAGTGACAAAGCAAACTTTGATGGAAAGGGCTTTGAGTGAGCAGCTCCGAGAGAGGCAGGAAATGGAGAAGAAGTTACAAAAGCTGGCAAAAACAATGGATCATTTTGAACGTGCAAAAAGAGAGGAGGCAGCTCCACTGATTGAAGCATCTTTTCAACAACGATTAGTAGAAGAGAAAGATCTTCATGAACGTGAGCAGCAGGTATAAATTTGACTTACTATGACACTACTAAATGCTTTCTTCACTTTCACACAACTTGCTAGCATGTCTTTCTTCGTTGTGGGTCGCTAATAAAAGCTTTATATTTTGATCTATGATGCAGCTTGAGGTTGAGCTGAGCAGACAGCGCCATGATGGATACGTCAAGGAGAAGAATAGGCTATCTAGAATGGTTGATAACAAGGTTAGCAGCATGAGAAAGTCTCAATGCATTTGTGTTCTTAGTCTTTTAGTTGGTAGAGAAGGTGATGTTCTGTTTCTGTGGGTTCCTTTTTTTTTTCAGAAAATATTCCAGGAAAGAGTGATTAGCCGTCGACAAGCAGAGTTTGACAGAAGGAGACTTGAGAGAGAAGAAAGAATTAATCAAATTATTCACACGCGGAAACAAGAGAGGCAAATTATGAGGAAGAAGATATTCTTTGTGAAGACTGAAGAGGAGAGGGTGAGAAAGGAGCATGAGGAGGAGGAAGCTCGTAAACGTGAAGGTATGATCATTTATTTAGTTTTTGTATATTTCCATGAGTTTCGTTGAGAAATTTATGTCGTTAATTGCTCCTCAACTCCATGCTGTGAACCTTTTTTTAGTATATTGCATGAAGTTGGAATCTTAGTTTTACACATGCTGTCTGCGACCTGTAATGCCAAAGGCATGTCACTCTTGTGTGTACTTCTCTAATACTCCTTTTCATGTTCCAATGGCAGAGGCTGAAAGACGTAGGAAGGAAGAAGCTGAACGCAAGGCAAAACTTGATGAGTTAGCTGAGAAGCAGAGACAGAGAGAGAGAGAACTGGAGGAGAAAGAAATGAAAAGGCGAGAAGCCATTTTGGGTAGATCAACTGATGGGCTTTCCAGGCCATCTGAGCTTCCTGCTGGTGCCTATCCTGAGCCTGGAGCTGCCGTTCCGGTTGAAGGTGCAGCAGCTGCTGCTGCTCCACAAAATCCTGGGAAATATGTACCCAAGTTTAAGATTAGGGCTGCTGGACAAACCCCGCCGGATTCAGATAAATGGAGTAGTGGGGGCAGTCGACAGCCTCCTCCATCATCTTCTGATCGATGGACCCCTGGTGGTGCTAGGCAGGCAGGTCTAGATTCCGATAAATGGGGCAGCGGTGGGGCCAGGCGGCCTCCTACAGACAACGACCGCTGGGGCAGCTCAAGGTCCAGTTGGTCTTCCTCTAGGCGTGGCTAAAAGGCCCAGATCTTCTTCTGATGAAAATCACAGAAATGTTGGCAGAATGTCCAAGGAATAAAACATTCGTTTCTATTTTGAGGGACTAGCAAGATGAAGAGTGGATTCTTTTATATAAATTTATTTATCAAAAGTTTGAATAGTAGTTATTGTAGTGTTTGGAGAATTCAGAACTCTTGTTCATTTCACTTAGAAGTTCAATTAGAGCTGAGCCCATTTGAGTCGATGTCCGAATTTAGACCTGCAAATTCCTGCATTATTTTATTTTTATTGCTTATAACCTTTGTACTCTCTTTATTATCCATGCATGTTTTGCTTGAGACATACAAACAAATCTTCTTTTATCACTTGTAGACACTTGAACCTCTTGGTAAATCCTCTAATCATCTCATGAATTTTACAACTACTTACCAGAAGTTCCACTATTTTAGTAATTTAAAAATCTATAGTTGAATATTGTTAGTGTAAATTAAAATTATTTGTAAGATGTATAAAATTTTATTAAAAGGTGTCTTCTCGCCAAAACCCACAATCTCACATTGATAAAATCGCTTCAAATGACTTCACTTGCACTTCGATTTTCCACATTACATCTTGTCTATTCTTACTCAACTTAACACCATCCTCTTCTCGTAAGTGCATGCATTTATTCAATATAAATGAAATCTATTAGGTGCTCTTCAATTTCTATTTTTTCATTCATGTTTCTGCATCTATATTCATGGTTTCAAATGACACATATTATGGGAACTTCTGTTCCAGTTTTTCATTTGGAGTTTTGTTAGCTTGTCTTTCTTTGTAGTGGGTCGCTAATAAAAGATTTAAATTTTGATATATGATGCAGCTTGAGGTTGAGCTGAGCAAGACAGCGCCATGATGGATACCTCAAGTAGAAGAATAGGCTGTCTAGAATGATTGATGACAAGGTTAGCATCATGAAAATGTTTCAATGAATTTGTTTTCTTCGTCTTTTAGTTGGTAGAGAAGAAGGTGATGTTTTGTTTTCAGAAAAAAATGCAGGAAAGAGTGATTAGCCGAAGACAAGCAGAGTTTGATCGAAGGAGACGAAGAAAGAACCAATCAAATTATTCACGTGCGGAAACAAGAGAGGGAAGTTATGAGGAAGAAGATATTCTTTGTGAAGAATGAAGAGGAGAGGGTGAGAAAGGAGCATGAGGAGGAGGAGGTCGTAAACGTGAAGCCATGGTAATTTATTTATTTATTTATTTTTGTATTTTTCCTTGAGTTCTTTGAAAAACCAGTATTGTTTATTGTTCCTCTCGTTTTGACTTATTTTCATCATCTCCATGCTCTGAACCTTTTCTTTTAGTATCTTGCATAAGTTGGAATCTGAGTTTTGCAGATGCTGTCTGTGACCTGTAATGCTTCTCTAATATTCGTGCATATGTTCCAATTTCAGAGAATGCTATTTTGGGTAGATCAACATCAACTGATGGGCCTTCAAGAAAAAGTAATGGGAAATATGTACCCAAGTTCAAGTTCAGGGTCGTTAAACAAACCCTCCGAGAGGACAATAAACGTAGTAATGGACGCAGTGGAGGCAGCCTCCTCCATCTGGAAAACTGGAATAGTAGTTATTGTAGTGTTTGGAGGATTCAGAACTCCGAGTACTTTTGTTCATTTCACATGGAAGTTCATCTAGAGCTGAAAGTGCGAGTCCATTTCAGTCGATTTCTGCCTTGAAATTCCTGCACGATTTTATTGTTATTGCATATATATAAGCTTCGTATTCTGTTATTCTTGCATGCATAATAACATGCAAAAATGGCCAAATCCCAAAACTTGGCTTCTGATTATCGTAAAAAACCTGAAATAGATCTGAAACTCGTCCACTAAAATCCGAAAATCTCTTCACAACTTCGCTATTTGCCAAAACTTCCACTTGTTTTATAAAATTAAATAAATTTAGCTATTTTATAGAAACGAATAATTATAATTGTAGCTTTTTGAAAACAAACTTAAAAAAAAAAATAATGAGATTAAATTTTCCATGACTGGAACAAAATAAACAAGCGGATATTCACAAAATTTGAATATTTAATATAAAAAAATTATTTTTGAAATCTTAATTTAAAATATAAATATGTCAACAAAGTGTTATAGTTATATTATATACCTTTACGGAAAAAAATAATTATTAAATTTAAGAAAAACTCTTAAACCCTTCCTTCCTCATATTTAAAAAAAACTCTCTTCGCCAAAACCCACATTCACTGAGTTAAATTGCTTCAGAGTTCAGATGGCTTCACCCACTTCTTTTTTCAAAAAAATATATAAAACTCTCTTAAAAAAACTATTTTATGTAATTATTTTTATTGAGTAATTATAAAATAATAAATAAAGACCGTCTATGATTTATCAAGTTTATTTTTCTTGTTGACTTGAACTTTCTATCATTATAAAACTACTTTTATCATCATCTTAGGTCAAAGAATATTTTAATTAATTACATGTGGATTTAATTTAATTTACTGATTTATTTTTTAAATATATCTACATCAATGTATTAATATTGTGATGGAGTAAGGTAGTAGTAGTGATTTGGATTGTCGAAATTTAAACATTAGCATTAATCAAACTAGTAAATATCACATTTGAACGTATTTTAGTCAATTTTTTGTCCATAATGTAAGTATTTTAAATTGTGTTTAGCAGTAAAATGTGTAAAGTGGAGGTTATTATGGAGAAGTTGATAGTTTATTTGGTAAGGAATTAGTCATTTGAAATCGTCAAAAATTAGCACCATAAATATTATTATATATTTATTGAAGTAAATATTCTTTTCATTTTTATTAAGTATTTTTGTCTTAAACTTGAAGAAAAAAATGTTGTTGACTTCATATAATGCACCTTAATATAATGCTACGAATAAAAAGAAGAAATATAAGAATATATAACTATTTAATATAATATTATACTTGAATAGCTTATTTTTTCAGCACTATATTTAGAAATATTAGATAAGGTTTCAACAATATTTTTTTAAGCTTAAACAATAATACTTAAATAAAAATGAAAGAATATTTACTTGGTGCTAATTTTTTACGATTTCATTTTCAAGTGACTTATTCATTCCCATATAAATTCTAAACTTCTTGAAAATAACCTCTCCTTTACATATTTTACCGCAAAATCCACAATCTAAAATACTTGTATTTTTGGCAAAAGGTTGGTTAAAATATTTCCGAACATGATCTTTACTAGTATCTTAACATTTGGATTTTAACGATCCAAATCACTACCAATACATCATTGCATGACAATATTAATATATCGATTGAGGTAGATAAAAACAAGCAAATCAATAAATTAAATTAAATCATAGCAAAAGCCTTACTTAACAATTCTAAACGAAACCTACATAACCAAGTTATTTAAGTATTAATCTAAATTAACTCGATACAATAAAAATAGAAATATAAAAAATTTAACGTAGCCAAAGCAACAAATAAGCTATTCAAGTACTAATTTACATTATCAAATATAATAAAAAATATAAATAAAAAAATTATAGTGTTAAAAATCAACAGAAAAATAATATTTATTCTTGACTTATTTTTTAAAAAAATATTTTCTTATCTAAAATATAGAGTTATATTATTTTTTATATTTTTAAATATTTGAGTATAAAATATCAAAAAATATAATTTTAAAAAATAAGTTTAAAAAACATGAAAAATATTTTCCTAAAAAAAATATTTTCCATCAAATAAACGGACCATTTAGTTTTAATTTAAATAAGTGTTGTTATATCGTTTTTCCCTTGAGGCGCACACTTTATAAAGATATTGCACTGCTGTAGGCAAAAATCTTGCATTTCAGAGCTTTTAACAACTCTGAGAAGAATATTATTTAATGATAATGAGTAACGAATAAATGAAAACATTGATTTGAATGTGCTTATAGCTTCTGACCACTATAATTTCAGTTTAGTTTCTAACCACTTTTGTTCTGATCAGCTTCCTATACTCCTATGGCTATCACTTCGTTCAGTTTTGTCCTGGTTCAATTAGCAGATATCTGACTAGGGTTGTAAACGAGCCGACTCGAGCCGAGTTCTAGAGTGTTTAAGCTAGACTCGTTTAAAATTTTACGAGTATGAGCTCGACCCGAGTTTTCTTGACGAGCTCAAAATTTTATTCAAACTCTATTTATTTAAAGCTCGCGAGCTTACTAGCCTATTCGCGAGCTTTGTCGAGCCTGACTAAATAACAATTAAAATACAATTTTGATTAACAGTAAGATAACAGTTAGATGGTGAATGAGTGGCAGTGGGACAAATTTGGAGGCATACAAAGCAGTAGTCATGAGAGTAGAGAGTGAAAGACAACAATCTAATAATAATTTAAGAAAATATGATTTTGTAGTTAATAACTATACGATGACATCACATAATTAAAAATTGAAATTAGGATAAACTAAGATAAATTAATTTCAAAATTATGTTATTTTGTAAAATACTATATAGTTTCAAACTAATATATTGTAATTTAAACACTATATTTAGTAATAATATAAAAA
>CANYCX010587165.1:0-13834 GCA_948193385.1 Breynia disticha f. nivosa
TTATATTTTTATTGATAAAGTTACATTTGACGTAAATTATATTTTTAATTAATAGAAATTAGAATGTTTTTCAAATTTGATAATTATTAAATTTTATTTATAAAAATAATTTATAAATAAATATATTATAATTTATTTGACATAGTATCATGCTGGTTCAACTGTCACTATTTTTTAATAAGAAAGCTTATTAACTTCAAAAAAATCTGTTAAATAAATAATTTTTATTGCAAATATTAAAATAAACCTTTTTTGCGTGATTGAAGCCACCATTGAACAACTTATTCGGAGGCCTACTTTGAGAGGATTCAATGAGTTAATAAATTAAGATTGTTAAAAGCAGTATAAAGAAATCTAAATTTTTAATTTTGAAAGACATATAAAAAATTTAGATTTATTTTTATTACATTCAATGGTCTTGCTCTGCTGCCTCATTTAGTTTTTTTTAAGAGGACTCAAAGTAAAAACTCCCAAATTTCCTATGGTCATTGAAATAATACTTAGCTCATTACAATTGAGGTTGTTCGTAAACAAAACATTTAATTCGAATAGTTGAATGAACTGAGTTTGAAAGAGATAGTATTTAGCTTGAAAGGTCATAAGTAGCTCAATAAAAAGTATGAAACCAAGTATTTTCGACAAAGAGAGGAACAAAAATTGACATGTCAGCTTCATTAAGTTGCCTTCTCTCAATAGCATCTTCAATAGTTTTTTCTCTTAATTAAGAGAGTATACATCTACAAAAAATACCTTCAACAAACTCTCCTAATTTAAATCAATTCTTCTAATTTTGAAAGAAATTGTTGGAAGTTAAAGGTTTATCCATGACTAAACGAGTCAAGCGAGACCAACTGACAATATGTTTGTTAGTTAAAGCACTTATGAGATAATTTTTTCATGTTATAAATAACCAAATTAGGAAACCCAAACCACAATATTGAATCAGTTTCACGTTCAGATAAAAGAACAATTTCTTTTTTCTAAGCTTCCATTCATTTGACTTCATTCAATAGAAAGGACTGCGAAAACACAATCCTTCGACTCTGTCTGTAGGAGAAAGAGACCACAGTTATGTTTCTTGAAGATCTTGACTTTTTTGCTGTGACAATCATATAAGTCTTTTACTTAATTTAGTGTTTAATATTAATATCGTTTTATGTCATATTTTATCTTGTGTTGAGATCTTACATTAGTATCAGAGCTTTAGGCTATTTATACGAAAAATGTGGTCTTTTCTGTAAAATTGTTGTTGTCAAGCCTGATAAATCTACTTGAATGTACCTCTGAATTTTTGTAAAATTATGAGACTGAAAGTTAGACGACTTTTGAGAATTCCGTTCAAAATGTAAAATTTTTCGTAAGAATTTCGTGATTCTAATTAGATCCAGAATATTCGAAAATCTTAAAATCCCAATTTTTTATGATAAAAAAAGCTTGGATAGATGCTAAACGAAGACGAAAAAGTTCGTGAAACACTGTTTGTGATGAACACTAACAATGCACAACAATGTTCATCCTTGGAGAAGGAAGGGTTGACATGCGCTTCATTATTGCCCCAGAGAAGAAAAGTCAGCACGGTTGACCATCTTGAAACAAAACCAAACTGATCAGAGCTGATTAACCGAACTGGAGCTGGTTTCTATTCAGAGCAAACCAAACCGGTTCAAGCCTGCACTTGACCGAACAACTTTCGGCCTTGGTCAGACCAAAATCAAACAACACAACCAAACCAGTGATCGAACCCATGATTGAACCACATTTGGACTAAGAATCTGACCACAACACGTGTCGGTCCTCTGCTATGAGTATGTGAACTTCTCCATATTGGCAGATGCTCGTGGTTTCACGCGCCTCCACTTCTAGTCGCGCGTGACGGTGCGTGAACAGTGCTCCGATGACCAAATTTTTTCCATTTTCATTTTAATTATTTTTTATTTTTTGGTATAATTTTTGTAATTTTTCGATATTAAAGGATTTTTCTTAATTATTCATTAATAAAAAATTTTGTTAAAATGAAAATACAATGTTTTTGACGTAAAACATTTATGATAATTTGTTTCCCAAAAGTTGTGTATTTTTAAGAGTATGTTTTATGGAGTTGACTATGTATTGAAATTTATTTTAGAATTTTGGAAATACTATGTGTTGGTATAAATTCAAAGTTAACTGTATATTATTATAATTAATAAATGATAATGTAACATTAAATTGTGAAAAATCCAGATTACATCAATAGAAATACAAATCTAAGTGATTAATGAAATTTTCAAGACATGAAAATTTAATGTTTGAGATTACTTCGAAATAATATTAAATGTGTGCAAAATGAAAATTTATATTAATTTTATGTGAATTATATATAATCTGAGATATTTTATTTAATGTTGAAGATTTGTTCGAAATAACATAAATACATACTAGTTTCAATTTTAATAACTGGAAATATAAATTTTACGTGAATTAAATAATTTCCAAAAACATGCGAATTAATGTTTGAGATAAGTTCAAGTGACATTGATGCATGTACTTGATTTTAATTAAAACTAGATGGATAAAAGGAAACAAATTGAATACATAAGTTGTATGGATCGATTAATATCTGTTATTTTCAATCAAGTCGCCTATTAGGAGAATTGATCTAAATTTTTCAGATAAAATATGATTATATTATGGATGTCACTAAAATTTGTAAAATTTAGAAAAGTAAATTGGACTAATTATGATATTTTCAAATTAGATCCAAACAAGTATGATCGTTGATGGTGGAATCCCAAAGGGGCATCTATTAACTTTGAGAAAATAACACTAGTAATATGTGTTATCAAGTGTCACTCCAAAAATCACACATAAGTTGTAAAAGATTAGTTACCTCATAAAATTTTAAACAGAAAGTTAGAATTAACGGATACCCATGACGAGAATAAAATGTGTTGTATATTTGGGTCTACTATGTAATTAAGTATTACACATAAAAATTTAATTGGTAATTCCTTCGCCTATATAAAGAGGGTTAAACATCTTAGTTTACAAGGAGAAGAAGCAATTACTCTTGAAATGAAAAAGACATACAGACTCTTTTTCTCCCCTTTTTTTTGGATATTAAGCCAGAGAAAATTAATTTTTTTCTCTCATGAATAATTCAACAAAGAAGTTGAATTAACGTTTGACTCATGCATTGAATCTAATTAAGACTCTTAAAGTTATTTGATTTACTACGTCATTATCAACAATTAGTTTGTTGATTTAGCAAAGATGTTAATACACCTTAATTCATTAATTTTTCATAATTAATTAGTCTAGGCATATTTCCCTAGTAAATATTAAATATATAACAATTTAAGTAAATATATACTGAACATAGGTCATTAAAATATAATGATTTAGAACCAAACGACTAGAACATTTATTATTTCGAACATTGATTTAACTTAAGGACTGAGTGGGTCTCTATGACATAGTAATGCCTTTATATAGGACACTTCCTTAGTTATACTTATTCTAACCTAAAGTTTCAAAAATTAGGGATGAAATAATAAATTTTGTATTGCTCATTTTAAATTTCTTGGTTTTAAATATACAATTAGTTTTTCTATGATTATTTATTGTGTAATAAATGATGACTTATGCTACCAAATTCGATTTGTTTGAGCTAGACAAATGTGTTTGGTCAAACAAGAAACTATAATCGCATAGATTAAAAATAAGGTTTTTCGATCGAAAATAAAAGCTCAGAGCTTTTAGCCATTGGATTAAGGATGTACCTTAATTCAAGGATATGACAAGTTGTCAATGTAACCTGGACATTAGTTCCTATGCGACGTAAAATAAAAGTGTTTAATTGTCTGCACTGACTTGCTAAGTACAAGAATAAATGCAATTACTAAGTATCTATGCATGTATCATTAGATCTTAGGATCGTAGTCTGTTGGCCACCTAAAGATGCCTAAATCCATAATGATAAAAAAAACTAAGTGCTTATACGATCTCTAAACTTAGTAAATTTTAATTTTAGTCAACTAAAGGGAATTTTGTTGGAGTAGTTGTTATTGATTCCTGGCCAAGTAGTTAGGAGCAAATGGAGATGCACCTAATAAAAATTCTATGTGAACAATCCTAATGATGAAGCGTGTCAACTTGATTGATTTTTCTCTTAGCAAAGACTTAGTTAATGCTAGAGAATCTTGGTATTTTTCAAAATAAAATTTAGGAATGACAACTTAGTTATGATGAGTTCAAGACTAAGGCAAAGAAAAATAAAGGACTTAAGAATTTTAAATTCTTAAGAATTAAAAGAAAAGGTGGAACCTAAATGAGGTTGAATGAACATGAATGCATGTTTGAGATGTTTTATTAAGAGAAATATTTTTACCATCAAAGGAATGCACCTTTGTATAATACACTATTCAATCTCATGCAAGCGAGAGGTGTGTTGGAGTTTCATGTTCTACTTCTAATTTTTTATTTTTTTTAAAAATGAAGAGTTTAAGGAGGTGGACACACTTAATGGAGAATTAAGTAATCCTCATGGATTTCTAGCAAACTCTGAGTGAGAATGATTGAGACACGTTAGAAATGTCCCGAAAAGTGAAAGTTACAAGCATTTGAATTTTAATTTTTTTTGTACAAAAGTCAAAACTTACTCGACTTCGTCATCTTTCTGTCTTGACTTAATTGAAAATTATTTCAATTAAATTTCAATAAATAACAACCATATTTATGTTGGAGTATGGACCACAAGATCTCTAAGTCATTGAGAGTATAGTACTAGTTATTTGTAATTTAGCACATTCTATGTGATAGTGTGATGCCATTAAATGGGCAACATACTATATTAGTTAAAATTAATGTGTTAAATTTGCTAAGGTATAAAATTTAGGGAAATTATGAAAATTTGAGTGACCAAATTGAAATTTGGCAACCCATGAAAGGTTGGGTTACCTAACTGAAAACAATGTCTAGGCTAGACATAAATGTGCAACTATTAGTTAAACCTAATATCATTGATATCTGTTAAGTTACCACTTGGTGATGGTAATAGTGATAAAGAGAGCTAACATCACTTTTGAATATCATTGATTTATATAATAATCGTATAATTTTTGGATTTCTAATTTACGAGGAACATTAGTTTTCTTCTTATAAATATGAATCTCAAAGGAAGAGATGATCAAACACATGAGGATCGACTTACATCATAAATACATTTGATTGAAATCTAAAAAGTCTAAGTGGTGGAAAGGATTGAACAATAGATGTTTATTCAAAACTTTACTACTAGAGTGAAGTGAAGGTAAAAGAAATCTATTTTTCCTTAACATGTTAAGATAAGTAATGACATAGACCAACAAATTCTTAAACATGTGCTCTCTTAAAATTCATTACTTACACTTCTTGTGAAAATATGGATTATTCATAAGTTTGACTTAACGATTACAAATCATGAGATGTATTTCTAATTTCCTTTAATCTTAGTCTAAGATGACCGACAAACCAAGAGGAGTATCTTCACATAAATTACTGAGTTGCATCTACATGACATATACCCATTCTGGCTATTTATCCTAGGCGAGTAATGAAACTAGTAATTTTAGTCTTAGTGAAAAAGGATACTAAAATGGAAAAGTGACTACGTAAATCACTTGAAGGACCACATCCCTTCAAGATCACTCCTATCCGAGTGGGAGATTTGAAGGAAGATGAGGAAATATTGAGTAAAAGAGGATTTTGATTATCATTTTTGCACATGATTAGATACCATGACCACCTTTTATTTTGAGGTCATAACTTTCTATCTCATCTACCTCTAGTGTGATTGGTCCTAATCCTGACTTGAAAGGAAGTTATTCCCAGTAGGAGGTAAAGTTCATTACTGGATTAGAGTCATTTAAATTCGAACTTAATCCTAGTGGAAGTTCCTGAATAGTAAGAGTTCTTAACCCAAGAGGGTGTTTTGAGCAGTTCATAATTCTACAAAGAATTTTGAAACTTTATCCCAGTGGAAGTACAAAAGAAAAGTAATGAAACTATTTTAATTGATGATCATTTGTGAACCTTTTGTCCAACAAACAAGTCAAGGAGTTCTTAGTGTTGATCAGTTGGATGAAGCAATAAGATTGTGAGTTACATCTCTTCGAGAAAAATCAAACGTTGTGTACTGGTTGGTTTACCCATAGTAATGGAAATTACAAATGACATAATGTTAATGATCAAACTAAGTGTCACTATGTGTAAATCCTTATTAGGTAGACCAAGATGACATTTGCCTGTAGGAGAAGAAGACCACAGTTATGTTTATCGAAGATCTCAACTCTTTCATTACGATAGTCAGATAAGTCTTTTACATAATTCACTGCGTTTAAGCTTGATAAATCTATCTAAGCATACCTCTAAATTTTCGTGAAATTCTGAGACTGAAAATTAGACCCTATCTAAAATGCAAAATATTTCGTCAGAATTTTGGGATTCTGATGCTGCCATTGGATTCGAATATCCAAAAACCTTAAAATCCCAACTTTGGTAATCAGAAAACGTCGGGAAGGCAAAGAACGAAGATGAAAAATGTTTGGAACACTGTTCATGTGAACAATGATGACAACGACTGATTTCTGCAAGGGTTGGAGAAGAAAAACGCTGACGTGGTGCGACTTTATTGGTTAGTGCTTTGAGAAATTCAACATGTGTGAATCAAACCAAAACCAAATCTGACCCAAAACCAAATCCACCTGATCAGTCAAACCAAGGTAAATCCAAATAGTAACCAGAAAACTCAAACTGCCACATGGCACCACTAAGAAGAGAGTGGCTTTGGTGTTCTTGTACTCTCGTGTGAGAGTGAGATTTACTCTCTGACTGTTTTTTGGAGATTTTTGGTGCGTCAACAGTGATTCGACGATGAAGGTTTTATATATTTATTTTTAATTATTTCTGATTTTTTGGTATAATTTTTGTAATTTTTTGGTATTGAGAAGTAAATTTTTCTTAATTATTCGTTAATTAAGAATTTTATTACAATGGAAATACGATGTAAAAATTTTATGATAATTTGTTTCTGTAAAATTGTATATTTTTATAGTATATTTTATGGATTTTATCATGTACAAAAATTTAATTTTTTGAATATTAGAAATATTATTTGTTGGTATGAATCTAAAATTAATTGTATATTGTTACAATTATTAAATGATTACCTATCATTAAATTGTGAAAATTCATATCACATCGGTGGAAATATAAATCTAATTGATTATTGAAATTTCCAAGGCATGAAAAATTTAATATTTAAAATTAGTTCGATGAAATATTAAATACATATAATAAAAAATATATATTCAATGTGAATTATAGATAATCTCTGAGGTATGTTATTTACTGTTAAAGATTTTTTTTCGAAATAACATAGATAAATGTGAGTTTTAATTTTAATTAATGGAAATATAAATTCTACTCGAATTAACTAATTTCTAAAAACATGCAAATCAATATCTGAGATAGGTTCTAAAAGACATTTAAAATGAGAAAGATAAAGAAAACAAATTTATACATGAGTTGTATAGATCGATTAATATGAGTTATTTTTTATCAAGTCATCGAATAAGAGAAATGATCTAATTTTTCCTGATAAAATGTGACTATTGTGCATGTCACTAAAATTCGCATAATTTAGAAAAGTAAATTGGACTAATTTTGATATGTTCAAAGTAGATCCAATCAGGTGTGGTGGTTAATGGTGGAATCCCAAAGGGTCTTATATTAACTTTAGAAAAATAACACTAGTGATATATGTTGGACCAATGGTGGTAAACATTAAGATCCTCATTGTATTTTGATAATGTATAAAATATTATAAAATTGATAAACATTGTTTAAGGAACAAAAGTAATATGAACATGATCCAGGTCATTAATCCTTGTCTAAAACATTAGTCCATTAAACAATAATCAACTTTAGTCAAATATGAAAATCAAAAGTGTCAATTCCATTTTAATCTTCATCAATCAATTCAGTTTCATGCATACTTCCTCCCCCCTTTTGACTTTATCAAAAAGCTAACAAAAATTATGCTCCAAGAGTATATGCATGTAATCTAGAAACAATAACACATTCCATGAAGCATGAATAAATAAATCAAGATCAAGATCAAGATCCAGATTAAAACATAATGAATATAATGCAAAATCCATGAACATTCATACCATTAAAGTAAGTCAAATTCACAACATCCGATCATCAAATTCAAACTAAATCAAAATTCATAACATCCAATCATCAAATTCAAACTAGATCAACAAATGTCCATACAAATTCAAAATAAACACAAGAGAGATGTCGGTAAAAAAATGCAATTTATTTCTCCCCCTTAATCTTTGCATTCACTCATATTTTTTTTGAGAATATATGTTTAAGATGTTATAACCAATTTCATCTTTCTTCCCTTTTTTGTCATGATGAAAATGAAAAGATAACAAATCATACACATATGTGGAACACAAGATCACAACTCATAAAAATCACAATGATGACAAAGCATTCACATTTGTTCAATCAAATTTTTTATTGCTTGTCTCCCCCTTACTTAGTTCCACCAATGTCAATTTTATTTTATGATTTCTCTTCCATTTTTAAAAGAAATCAAGATAATAAGGCATTTATATATAGAATGCAAATGATCACTATTTAAACTCAAACATATAAACATTCAATTAGCATAATTATAAATAAAACACAATCATAACATAGTAAACATAATATGAATGAGGGAAATATTGGTCTATAGGCACATTTAATTACTATAGATGAGCAATATAGTCTTCATTCTTGCAATTAATCTTGTCTCTTATCTTCAACAATGAATGCTTCCTTCTTCACAAATTGTTCCAATCTACTAATGTCAATATACTCCACATTAAAAAAAATTTAAATTCAAATAAAATTTGACTCCCCCTTAATTTTCTCACTATCATCATCATTTTTCTCGTTCTCAATTAGATTTTCAAAGGAAAATCAAAAGATTTGTGAAGGATTGATGTTTTGTTCAATTGAGACTATTTTGGAGAAGTTTAGATTTTGAGATTTGTGATTTGGGAATGATTTTGAGTGGTAATTGAGTTTTAGGGAACTTAGTGTTTTTTATTTGAGTAAAAAACCACACAATGGTGTCTTAAAGGAAAAATATCACTAAACACTATTCTAGTCAACTAGGAAATATTTTACTCAACTAGAATTCTGGGTAATCAATATTTTGACTAAAAATCTGGGAATTCAACATCACTCCTTGACTAAGAGACACCACATATTGAATTTTACCAAATCAAATCAATTTCACTCCTTACATAACTCAATTGATCAAGATTTAATTGCACCAAATTGACTATATTATTATATGTGAATGTATGCAAGTGCAAAAACAACAATCAAGAAACAAAATCACAAGTCAAAAACATCAAAGAGAATTCAAGTCACACAATTTAATTCTCATCTAATATGAATAAACATTTTTTATTAACTAATGGACCTGATGGGTACCCAAATTGGTTAAGTAGTTGAGAGAGTAAGAATTAAGGGAGAGAGAAATAGAGAAGTAAGAGTAGAGGAGGGAAGAGGGGTTGAGAGATCAGAAGAGGAACAAGAAGATTGGGAGAGAAGAGTAGAGTTAGAAGAGAGATTCAATTGATAAAATGTCATATGCTTTCATTTACGGAAGAGACACATATTTACATTACACTTGCATAAATAAAATAAATACCCACTACTATATGTACTGATAGTGGAATGACATCGAGTCGGTTAAGAAGGAAATGGACAGATGGGCTGAAGTATGGGCTCGTATCAGTCCATGCCGCTTGAAGTAAGCATTGTCCTCAAGGGTTAAAAATGAAAATAGGGTTTTGAGAGTCTCAGCGTCTTCTCAAGTGGCCTCTGCTTCATCTTCCCTTTTCCATCTTACGAGCCATCTTAACCCAGCAGGGTAATTTTGTGTGACGAGTCTCCTATCGAGGACCTCCTCTGGCTCTACCGTCATGAATCCTTCTAGTTCAGTGATAGGATCTATGGCTGGTGTAGTGCTAGAGCCATGGGCCTTCTTGAGCTGTGATACATAGAATACAAGATGTATGGAGCTACCTGGTGGAAGATCTAACTCATAAGCCACTGTTCCCACCTTTCTAAGTACTTGATAGGGCCAAAATATCGTGCGCTGAGCTTTTTGTTTCTGCGCCTGATTAAGGATGTTTGTCTGTAGGGTTGTAATTTGAGGTACACTAACTCTCCCTCTTGGAATGATCTTTTTGACCTGTGTTTATCTGCTTGTACTTTCATTCGGTTCTTTGCATTTTGTAGATGGAGCTTGAGAGCAGAGGTGATTTGTTCTCGCTCTTCCCAAAAGCGATTTATTCCTTCCACTGTCGAAGGTTGCCATTGACTAGTGACCTCTATGGGTGGTGGATACTCGCAGAGTGCCTGAAAAGGATTTGTGTTTATAGCACTATGAAGTGTGGTGTTGTACCACCACTCGGCCAAATGGAGCCATTTGTGCCACTTCGCTGGATGTTGTGTGTCATACACCAAAGGTAGCTCTCTAAACACTGATTGAGCCTTTCTGACTGCCTGTCTGTTTTAGGATGGTAAGCTTTGCTATGTCGCAGTTGTGTGCCCATGCTCTTGAATAATTCTTTCCAAAATAAGCTCGTAAAAACCCTGTCTCTATCTGATATTATGATTTCTGGTATTCCATGTAACTTGTATATATGCTGCATGTATTGTTTTGCCACCTCAACTGTTGTGTATGGATGTGAAAAGGATAAGAAATGTGCGTATTTGGTAAAAGTATCAATAACTACCATGATCACACTCTTTCCTTCTGATTGTGGCAAGCCTTCGATGAAATCCATTGTTACCTGTTTCCATGCCCCTTCTGGAACTTGTATTGGCTGAATTAATCCTGGATAAGCTACATTTTCATGCTTGCATTTTTGAAAAATTGTGCATTCCATGATGAATTGTTTAAGATGAGCCTTCATGTTTGGCCAATAGAATGCATGTTTGAGCCTGTGATAAGTTGTCTTGAACCCTAAGTGTCCCCCTATTGCTGTTGCATGTACTTCTTGAAAAATTTGCTGTCGAAATTCTCCGTTTGAACCCACATACAATTTCCCTTTGAATCTGCGTATACCTTCTTTATAGCTAAATTGTTCAGGTGTTGCTTGCATCGCTTTGAGAATCCCTTTTTGTGCAGCTTCATCATTTTGGTAGCTCTCAACTAGTTGAGCAACTTATTCAGGTGTTGAGGCCGATAGTGCCTGTAATTCTGATGTGGAAGGCTCGATGGTTGAGTTCTGTACCTCTGTGTTGGCTAGGTCAAACTGATGTGACAAGGCATCTGCCACCTTATTCTCTTTGCTCTTCCTGTACTGTATTGTATAAGTGAGCCCTAGTAGCTTGGATAAGATTTTCTTTTGTAGCTGAGTATTGAGTTTCTGTTGCAGGAGATACTTCAAGCTGAAGTGATCTATCTTGATTACAAAAGTTGAATTCTCAAGGTAATGTCTCCACCTATCAACTGCAGTAACTATGGCTAACAACTCCTTTTCATATACTGATAGATTTTAGTTCTTTGGGCTTAAGGCTTTGCTAAAGTAAGCTATGGGTCTTCGTTCTTGCATTAGGACGACTCCAATTCCCAGTTGTCGGCGTCAGTCTCCAAAATGAATGGTTCTTGGAAATTGGGTAAGGCTAGCACAGGTGCAGAACTCATGGCTGTTTTCAGCTGTTGAAAAGCTTGGTCTTATTCTGGCTCCCAGTTGAATTGATCCTTCTTGAGCATGGATGTCAGCGGTTTGCTGATGACCCCATACTGCTTAACAAATCGTCTGTAGTATCCTATTAATCCTAAGAATCCCTGTAGCGATTTTACATTGGCTGGTGTTGGCCAGTCCAACATCGCCTATATTTCCGTCGGGTCAGTTGCTACACCTGCTTCTGAAATTACATGCCCCAAGTACTCGACTTTGTCAACTCCAAAGGCACATTTTTTGAGTTTGGCAAATAATTGATGTGTTCTTAACATTTGTAGGACCTTCTTCAAATACTGGACATGTGTGAGAAAATTTGGACTATATACTAGTATATCATAAAAAAAGACTAGTACAAACCTCCTCAGGTATGGTAAGAAAATCTGATTCATTAAGGCCTGAAATGTTACTGGAGCATTTGTTAAGCCGAAAGGCATAATTGTAAACTCGTAGTGGCCCTGGTGAGTTCTGAATGTTGCTTTTGGAATATCTGATGTTGCCATTCGATGAAATGTATTTACAACAATTTTTCATTAGTATTTTATAGCATTTTGTGCATGTTTTATGAGCGGACTAATTGTTTATAGATCTTTTATTGAAGTTTATTCTAATAGGTAGCCTTGAGGAGAATTGTGTCAAATTTGTGCCAGAAACAGGTCAAAACGCGGTTTGGGAGCATAAGTACGCGGAGTCGATACCACCGGCGTACTTCTCTCCCAATCCGCGTAGTTTGCGAGAAGCGAGCCAGAGTTACAGGTCAGAACGCGGGTTCAGTAACAAGAACGCGGGGTCGATTCCAAGATGCGTAACGATGACCCAATCCGCGTAGTTCGTTGTAAAATTGAGTCAAAGATCCAGGTCAGAACACGGTTTAACTAATCAGAACTTGGGTTCATACTGAATCCGCATAGTCCTTGCCAAATCCGCGTAATCGAGAACGGATGGATTGGAAGTTCTAGGTAGGAACGCGGATTGAATAATAAGAACGCATAGTCGTTCCTAGATCGCGTAATTTATTGGCCTAAGCCGCGTAGTATAACGCGGAGTCGCGCCGTATCTGCGTTCTCCTGTTTCATACCGCGTTCTTTGTTTATTCGACGGTTGTCTATATATGGACGAGGAGAGAGAAAACTGGGACATTCTTCATTTGGTTAGAGAGTGACGTTTTTTACTGCAGATGGGTCCGGAATTAGGGCTGAAAAAAAGGCATTTAGCTACAGAAAGAGGGGGTTTTCGCATTTTATTTAGTTTGTGTTTATCTGGTTTTTACGATTAATTTCTGTCAATTATTATTTTGTATTGAACAATTGAATTTCTGTATTTTCGATATATTCAATATTATGGATTTATGCAATTATATTTATTGTGTGTTAGTTATTGATTTAATTATGCTTAGCTAATTTTTTCTTAGTGTTTAAGGTTAGGAATGTTGGATCGTTGGTTTGAAATGCTAGATTAATATTTTTTTTATGTCAAACTTGAACGGCCGATTCTATTGACTAGAGCTAGCTTTAGGATTGGTGAATTGGATTTAATTTAAGTGGTTGTGAATAGTCTTGCGCTAGAGCTAGGTAGATTATTCTCATTAAAGTGATTATTTGCTCGTTAGAGATAAGGGAAAATAATTACCCATTTAGTTGAATTTAATTAGTTCAATTGAGATAAATGAATTTGTTAATCAATTAAGTTAAGATCCAACATTCCGACCCTTAAACACTGTTTTATAATTTGATTATTGATAAATTACTCGATTGATAGATTTAGTAACCCAAATCAATTTTTGCAAGATTTAATCGAAAACAAACTGAATTTAATTCTATTGTCTCTGTGGATCGATAACTCGGAAAAATACTCCCATTTTATACTACTTGATTGTGTTCACTTGCACATTGCATTTTTAGGCCATCACTAGTATTCATCTATCTTGCATCAACTTTCTATCTTAACCAAATCATATTCAAACTTACTAAAGTAGATGAAATCAACTCCAAGTCAACCAATTCATCTAGTTCTCAACTTGATTCATCAATATCTAGCAAACTATAAAT
>CANYCX010587192.1:0-10090 GCA_948193385.1 Breynia disticha f. nivosa
ATTTGAATATTAATATGTCATGATGATGATGATGATAGCCTTCTTTAAGCCTATATATATTATGCTAATATATATGAAACGCGTTTACTGAAAAATTAAGCTTATTTACAAGCTATCCTTATCCACGATTTGTGATATCGAAAGCTGTTGTCATGCTCATGCTTGACTTATAAAATATAGAGTTAGTACAATATATTAATTAATTAAAATTATAAAATTTTTAAATATACAATTTTTATTCAGTTAATCCATTCCGGCAGAAAAATATAAGACAACGAGGGAACAATCGTCTTCTTTATTGTGTCTATTTTCACGCATAGTTTTGTTTTTTTAATCATATATTATTTTTATGAGTTGCCAAACTAAAATCAAATCCTAGACTACAGGGGCCCACTAAAACCTCATCCTAACAGGATAACAGTTAGATTAGGTGTATTGGGGAGTGGACGGCCGGCACTGAGAGATTAGCGTGACGAGTAAAAGTGATCGTGCGGTCGCGTCGTAGGGAATCAAATGAAGAGAGAGAAGAAGTCTACGACGCGGTCAAAGCGGGACCTACTTATCTCTCTTATTTTGAGGTCGTAATTTTTGAATTATTGGAAATTAAATTGTTTTATAGGCTGGGATATTTGGACCGGGTTAACACGCCCATGTGGCGCGTAAAGAGGAGTCTTACCCTTCTCCAAACCAAACCTCTCTATGTATGACTCACCGATTCATTGTAGATTCTCAATATTACCCTCGTCTTTTACTTAAAACCACATTATCAATTAACATAAATTTTGTGAACTAAACCAAACTATCGCATACTATAGCAAACTTAACCAATAAATTATGAGACAAACATAAATTTATGAAGTGTTGGTTGAGTTAACAACTTAATTTCTCTATGAAGTTCAATTTTGTGTGCTCTCATAATCAAATCTAAGCAGAGTCGCCCTAAGAGCTGTGTCTCCCATTCCGATCTCGGATTAATCCTCACCTTCGGTGAATGACACCAGGTGATTCAAAAAATAAGACAAAACATATTTTTACGTGAGGTTCAGTTTGGTGTGCTCTCAAAATCAAATCTCAACGAAGTCGCCCTAAGAGCTGTGTCTACCGTTCCGATCTCGGATTAATCCTCATCTTCGTGAGAGACACCGAGTGATTAAAAAAAAGAGACAAAACATAAATTTACTTTGTTAAAAAATAATTTAGTTACCAAATTTTTATAACCGAACAATTCTTAATTGAATCTAATTTTTTTAATCATTTATGCTGACTCTTTAAATAAAATATTTTGAAAGTCATTTTTAGCATAAAATAAACAAATAATTGTTTGTTTATTTTATGCTATTTTATTAATTTAAAATATTAATTAATTTAAATATTAGCATTAATTGTAATAAATTTATTGTTTAAATATAATATAATAACTACAATTTATCTAAAATTTAATTAATTTATTTATTATATAAGTATATATTTTTATAATTAATTTTAATTTAGTATAAATTATTAACTTTATTTAAAAAAGCAAAAAATAATTTAAAATAATTATTAGTTCATTATTAAAATTTATCAATACAATTACATTAAAATATTAATTAAAGATGAATAATTGTTAAAACTTAAAGAAGAAGATATGAATACGTTTAAAATATTTTTTAATGTTAAAAATAGGATAAAATTAATTGTAATAAATAGAACAGATATTGTAACTGTTTTTTTTAATAAATTTGTTGTATTTGAGAGTATTAAGATTTTTTAGGGTAATTACTTTACGAAAAGAAGGGTAAAATAGGAAGCCAAAAGAATGGTCACCGAAGCCGAGTCAGCGAGCAAATGAAGAGCAAGAAACGGTCTAGTCTTAGACAAGCCACAAACCAATCCTTCATTCTCGCTCGTATATATAATCATCCTAACCCCTCAGCTTCTCTCTTCAAACCTCATAAAACATCTCCATTTCTTCTGTCAATCCCTCCCAAACCACCACCCGCCATTCACAACCATGCCTGCCACAGAATACCAGCCCTCCTTCCTCGGCAGAATCAGCATACGTCGAAACCAAGTCATAGCCATGGATGGATCACATGAACAAGAGCTTGAAGATCTTGAACTCTTCCAGAAACATATTTCTGATAGATTCTCTGAGTTGGTGCCTCCCCAGAACAATCCTAATGATGAAGCGGTTTCTCAATCCGAGCCTGTTCTTTCCATTTCTTGGATAAGGAAACTTGTCGATGTGTTTCTTTGTTGTGAGGCTGAGTTTAAAGCTGTGTTAATTATGGGACGCGACCCTTCTCATATTTCTAAGCCTCCTCTCGATAGACTTTTACCAGAGCTTTTTGATCGTACTGTTAAGGCTCTTGATATATGTAATGCTGTATCAAGTGGTGTTGATTGTATTCGTCAGTGTCAGAAATTCGCGGAAATTGCTGTTTCTTCGTTGGAACAAAGGCCTATTGGGGATGGTCAGGTTAAACGCGCCAGAAAGGCGCTGAATTCAATGTTTTCAGTGATGTACAACGACGAGAAAGACCACCAGAGTTCCTTTAAAACGACGGAGAGAACGTGGTCGTTTGGAAGGAAAGGAGGAAACAGTGGTAATAGCAGTGGACCAAAAGATCGCTGCGGGAATGGTGTTGGATCATTTAGGTCATCGTCAATGATTGTAGCGAAAAACTGGTCTGCTGCGAAGCAGATTCAAGCAATGGGAGCCAATCTTGCTGTACCACGCGGAGGGGAGTCAACAGGATTGGCTTCAACAGTTTACATAATGAGTGCTATAATGGTCTTTGTCATGTATGCATTGGTAGCTGCAATACCTTGCCAGGAAAGATCAGGACTGGGGACCCATTTCCAGATTCCAAAGAACTTGGTGTGGGCTCATGGCATGGTGGCTTTACATGAGAGGATTGGAGAGGACTGGAAGAAGAAGGAGAAAAAAGGGTCTGCAGGATTGTTAGATGAGATGCAAAAAATGGAGAAATTGGGGCTAAGTTTAATGGAATTCGCTGACGGGTTTCAGTTTCCCGTGGAGAACGAGAAGATAGAGGAAATGGGCACACAAGTGGCTGAGCTTGCGGAGGTTTGCCGGAGAATGGACGAAGGTTTGGTGCCATTACAGCAACAAATTCGAGAGGTGTTTCATAGGATTGTGAGAAGCAGAGGTGAGGTTCTTGACATCTTGGAGCATAATGGCAAGGTTTCTGTGCCTGTAATGTGATTCAAGCACAGATTATCGATTTAATTGGTTCTGATTAATCATTTTGTGCAAAAGATTAGAGTTAGTAGGTGATTTTGTTGATCTTAGGTTCGAATAGTTTATCTTTTGATGAACATTAACTTGTTGAACCGATCAATTTGTAGATTATACAGGACTAGTTTTCTGTTTTTTGGGATCGTTTTGATCTTTGTAGAGGTTAAGAATATAATTGAACAGTAAGTTTTGTTTTGTTGAAGCATGCATTTCTAAATGCTATGATGTACTCAATGTCACACAGTACAGAGGAAATGTATATATAATCTAATCAAGATTAGCTTCTTTGGTTCTTAATTTTTGATTTGGATGAGCATGTTTTCGATAATAATCGAATTTACGTTGGAGAATTGTTCTGTGTTTGTATTTCATCCGGTTTCAATGACAGCTCCAATGAGTCTGATCTTTTGTTAACAAATGGGTATTTTGCCTCCAGCAAGTTCATTCCTAGTTAAAACTAAGTCGAACAGAGTCGAAATTTCAAACGTTAAGTTTGGCTCCTTTACAACAATAGTTCCAGTTCACATATGTCAATTCTTTACTGATATATGGGCAAAATATTATTAGAAATGAACTAGTAGAACTCACTCTTAAAAATCTGTTTGTTATATACTTAGTCGATGTTCGATTACAACGCCAACTTATTCCATATTAAGTTGGACTCTGACATGCTATTATGCTTTTGAATTGGACGTTCATGACGACCCAATCAGAGACGGCTCACTCCAGGTCTGATCCTAGTAGGGATGACAATTGAGCCCGGAATCCGCGGGAAATTCGTTATCCGTCCATGTTTTGACTGGGGAATCCCGGTTTAACTGGGTATGGGGACGAGAATGGGTATTCCTCGATTGGAAAAATCAGGGACGGGAGCGGGGATGGTATCCCCTCCATCCCCACGGGGAGTCCTCGTCCCCGTCGGGGTCTCCGAAGGGGAATCCCCGTCCCTTTCGGATAATACCCGTGTATATATATATATATATTATATTTATATTACATATATGTTATTATTATTATTATATATATAATTACTTTTTTTTAAATATTATGTACTAATTGTTAAAATTTAAATTATATATATATTTTATTTATATATTTTTTCAAAAAAATAACTTTTAGTATTAAGGCGGATATAGAGATCCTTGCTGAGATCCCGGATATCCGACGGGGACGCGGGCAGGGATGGGTTTAGGTACGGGGTTCCAGGGACGGGACGCAGAAATGAGTCCCCGAAAATCTCGTCCTTGTTGCCATCTTTAGATCCTAGGTTCCCCTTAACCCAAATCCATTGCACATAAAACTCATTTTTAAAAACCGACTTATAAGAAGAAAGTGTTACTAAGTTATAATCTCCCAATCAATCCGATAGTTGGTATAAATCATAACACCAACTTATGACATAATAAATTAGACTCTAACAAACACTACCAATTACTTGTCCGAAAAATATCCATCAAAATGAACAAATGATACACCTTCAATTTCCGTCAGAAGCAATACTACATAATTGTAGAAAAATATCTTTCAAATAGACCAAACTATATCCATTAATTTTTCTTTCTTCCGGAAAAGAATCCCATAATATTAATTGGCTCACAGGGCAAAAAATCCCAGACAAGGAATCCGACATGCAGGTATGGAAGTGGTAGGAAGGACATGAGGCTTCATGTGTTTAAAGTCAAAACTGTAGTAAACACTGACACAAAGTCCCACAAAACGTTTTATATGTCAGATTGTTATTACAAGATCCAATGGAACCCCAATTGCCATGGACAGTCCCAACAATTACATTCTATCCTTACGTATGAATCAACCAACACACTAAAAATGCGAAATTTAATATCTAACATCGCTTTTCTAACATCGAGCCAAACCAAATTAATTGTATTGGTAACTCCTAAACAAAAGTAGATTGTTCTCAAGGACGGAAACAAAGGGCAACGAGGAGTCGTTACCTCTTCTTTCCATCTTTACTTTATCCATCTTTTCACCTATCCATTTTTTATATTATTATAATTTAAAATGCATGTCATACTAAATTAGTGCTTGAAATCACCCTACTATAATCGTTAAACACATATCGATAAATAATCAAAATCTTAAAATTTCGACCCAAAAGTTGCTACATTCTGATAGACTAGGTAAAATGATTTGTTTGCAGAGATCTTTCTTTCCTCTCCAGATTTTTCGGGTTCCTTTCCCGGAGAATAAACTTTTATTGAATTTATACAGCATATTGTTGATAAATCAAAGCTTCTGAAAGCATCTTCAGTTGAAGAAGCACTTGAAATCGCTGAGGCCTCACTACAGACAGGAGCAGCTGCTTCGTTGAGAATTAATCAGCCAATTTTTAAGCGCCCCACCTGACTCGCAATTTCGAATCACACGGAGGGATTCTTCTTCAATGTTGAGATTACGTTCGATTCTTCCAGGAGAGTAAGCTTGGCTACGAATTTTAGATAAAGGAGGGAATTGACAGATTTTGATGGTGATAGAGGAATGAGTAAAAGCCACAAGTTAGTCAAATTCATTAAAGCTATTAAAGCATGTTAATGACAACGAGTAAGACATTATAGATGTGATGTAAGAAGAATTTATGAATGTTACGACATTATATACATTATTTATCACATTTATTGTATATAAAGAGATTGAGAATATCATCTCAAATGTAGAAAAAAATGTATAAATTTTATTGTAATATTAACTTGAGCATTGGAGCATGCTCGGACATGCTAATTGATAAATACTCTTTTCTATATATTTATGACTATCATTTATCATTGTTTAATACGTATTTCGAGTGTTTATTAGTCTACTTGCATTTTGTTTTATCTTTTGTACGTTCAGAAATGACTCCGTACAACATTCAAATGAAAACGTGACAAAACGTAGAGAAGCGAGCGCAAACACAAGTGTCTGAATATACAACTATACGGACAAATAAATAACTGCACAGGGATATGCATTTTACTACAAAGTCATTGAAAATTTTCGTGTAGTAGGGCACGAGATTACACTGACAGAAAATTTATTATACATATATTCTCTTGATCGTGTAGTTGAACAATGATGCACAAAAAATTTAGAAGTTAGCCATTTGACTATAAAAAGACTTCATTTACTTAAATTGGGACATCTTTAATCAATAGAAACAAAGATCACGTCAAATATAGGAATTTTAGGAGGTTGTAGAACCAGAGGGAAGACAAGCGAGAACAATGGATTCAGAGAGAGGGTCATCTGTAGTAAATTACTATGAGTCTTTTTGCATTTGATGAGTTTTCTTCTTCTTTTTTTGAATATCTTCTTCCCTTCATTAATAATAATCAACTGCTAACACTATGACTAAGAACTCAGGCACGTGTTATCAGACACTGTGATTAGCATTTACAGGGGCCGCTTTTGTCAACTCATAAGCAATCCCATTTGCTAGTTGCTTTACATGTGAACATGTAACATTATCACTCTCATTTAACAACTTATTACAATCGGTGATGATACCGCCAAACTCACTACAGTCCTCCTTATTACCATTAATCGCATCCACTACTATCTTTGAATCCATCTCCACCTCAACATCTCGCAGGTGTCTACTCTTCACCCATGACGGGACCTCTCATAGTGCTACTACTTCAGCAACATCTGGTCTAAAACATACAGTCTGCCAACTTGATCCATGCACACTCTTTAACCATTCCATGCTCATCTCTCCAGACTCATCCAACACTAACATTATTGGTTGTATCATCAATTCATGCATCCTCATTGAGCTTTGTTTTGCCAGGCAATGGTTTTTTCCATCTAATCGTTACTGCTGGGTGCATGTTATCTGGCTCATTCATCTTTTGCTGTGCAGCTTTCCATTCTGTTAAGAATCGTAGGCCTTGTGCAACAACCGGGTGAGCCTCCTGTTTATGGTTCTTCCACTTTACCATATTTCTCGCTTTCCAAATGCACCAAAGTACCGTGCATACTCGTTCAATGTCCTCCATTGTCATCTGCTGGACGGTGGCAATAAAACATGCTTCGAAAGTCCCTTCTTCCACATTGATAAGGTCAATTCCTGCCTGCGTCCTACAATCTCTTGCAAAGTCACAGTCTAGGATATCTACCATGTTGTTCCTCCCTCCATATTATATGATCCTCTCTTAGGCTTTCTGACAGCGGGATTGCAAAAATGGCTTGCATATTTTCTTGTTGAAAAATTTGGGAGATCAAACCTACATTCCACTCCTTACGATCAAATCTTCTCTTATTATAGTTGTTTTATTTTTAATGATGAACTAAATATTTTTACGCATCTAAATTGAGAGGAATCTTGAATTGTTGATTAGATAATTGAGCATTGTTTATTGCAAATTTGAGATTCAATTACGATTTATATTGTCTAAGGTTAATTACTTGATTGCACACTTGTGATTAATTATTGATTTGTATAGAGTGAATCGAGAGATCAAATATTCGATTAGATTATTCATAATTAGAAAGAATTTCATACAAACCTATGAATATGTTAACATAAATTTTTTGAATTAAGATTAAACTCAATAATGTAATTCATAAATGATTAATAAAGTGTTAAGGGTTTTAATTTAGGTAGAGGTTTTAGGTTAATCAACTTAGCATTAGATGTTAATGTTAAGGAAATAAATAATTGACGTGAAATCACTCTATTTCAGCTCCATTTGATCTGCAATCACTCTATCAGTTCCATATAATCCTCACTCAATATTGACAGCAATTGTTTTCCTTTTATGTGTAATTATTCTCCTTCCATCTGTACATGTATATTTCCTTTGTGTAATTACTTTCCTTCTGCTTGTACATGTATATATACTCTTTACATATTCAATAAGATATATGATTGCCTAAGTCTTTAGTTAATTAGTGAAAAGAATTAACATAACTTAAGAATTAACATGGTCCAATCGTAATAATAGTGACATAGCATTTAACAATTGATAATTAATAATTAGATAATCCAATCCTTGAGATTGGATACATAAGTGTTACCTTTCAATTTTGTTTCTTAATCTTGTTTACTTCTCTAAACTTTATTTGTTTACAGTTTTACATTTTATTGGTTTTACAATCTAAATCGTAGGTTAAAGAATAATAACTAAGTCCTCGAAATCGATACTTAAAACTCTTTAAGTGATATGTGCATTTTTTTTATCATGTGTTGCAGGAGTAGTTTAGAACACATCACTAATATATTTTATTTCGCAGGATTCTTAGTCTTGATGGGGTCGGAATTTTCACGACCTATAAAAAATCTAAACTTGATACGATGATAAATATATTGACACACACCTCGTAGGAGTCATTCATATATGGATATGTGGCGAAAGCAGAGTCATTGCAGTGTCTGCGATGGATCCTAACCTTGGCACGTCTCAACCATGTTGATGAAGTGTTAATTCTGTCGTGTACAGGAACAAACGACAGCAGCATACACTATACGACAGCTACGATGTGATAGGCTAATCATGCATCTTTTCTCTCAATTGTTTTTAAAGGATGAGCAAATTTTCACTTACTAAAATTCTGTTTCAACTCTGACTTGTTCTGTCAATCTCAACTAATATATATATATATATATATATATATATATAAACCTGTGGTTTACAGGTCTTCACCGTCTTCTACAAGCAACTTTCATACTTCATTTTCGTGTTCGTCACTCATATATATATATATATGCACATATAACTTCTCCGAGACTGCCACTTCTTCTATATTAATCTTCTTTTTTTTGTATTGGTAGATTTGATTTGTCCAGAGGGGTCTTCAAGTCCACCAGTTACAAGCTTGAATCACAATTGTAAAATGAAGGTGAGTTTCTCCTCAATTTCCTGCTAAACATAGTGCTGTCTCCGTTTCATTTGATTAATAATTCCTTGTTCTTTACAGGGTTTTAAACACTTGGTTTATTTTTTTGCTGTTCTTGTTTCAGTTTTTCAATACATATGTATAAAATGACTTCAACTTTTTCTGGGTTTTATTCAAACCAATCTTTATTTCCTTATACTGAATTGTTTCTGCCATTTCTTAAATGATTTCTTTCTTCGTTTTGAAAATTTCATATGAAAAAAAGTTATATATTTTAATAGTTTCTTTATGATCAGATTCAGGTGTTGTCTCTGCCACTAACTTTTTCCAATATCTATCACTTGCAGAAGGTTGTACTGAAACTGGACCTGCATGATGACAAGGGCAAGCAAAAAGCCATGAAAACTGTTTCAAGCCTCACAGGTTTGTCACTCTATTTTCTACTTGCCAATAAAATCATGCAAAACTAGTTTAATCATGGCTTGAATGTATTACACAGGTGTTGAATCCATAGCCATTGACATGAAAGAAAGGAAATTAACAGTAATAGGAGAAGTTGATCCGGTCAATATAGTAAGCAAGCTTCGGAAAGGAAATTGGAACACAGAGATAATATCAGTTGGTCCAGCAAAAGATGAAGCCAAGAAAGATGAGGGAAAAAAAGCTGAAGCCAAGAAAGATGAGGGAAAAAAGGATGAGGGCAAGAAAGAAGATGAGAAGAAGAAGGAAGAACAACAAATTGCAGAGCTTGTTAAAGCTTACAGAGCCTATAATCCTTACTTGACTCAGGATTATCATGTTGTGAGTGTTGAAGAGAACCCTAATGCCTGTGTCATTTGCTGATATTTGAACTTAATCATCTGTATGTATCAGAAATTACTAGAAGAAATGTTATTAGGAAGATAATTTTGATTTGTATAGTCGGTGGTGGTGGAGTTGATGGAGGGTTGATTGAAATTTATGTATTTTTGTGTAAAAAATATAAAATGTATATGGTGCATTAGGACCATC
>CANYCX010587902.1:0-13842 GCA_948193385.1 Breynia disticha f. nivosa
CAGTAAGTAATTAAATAACACAGTTATATATATATATATATATATATCATTTGATATTTCTTTTCGTATTCATTTCTTATTTCCCATTCATATGATACATATATACAATTTATATGTTCATCTCCATATCCAATACATTTCAGATTTTTTATCATCTCCAGTTATTTGCACATCTCCATTTTACAACGCATCACCATTTATTTTATCACGCCTCCAATTCTGCTCATCTCCATTCATCCCATCCATTCAACCAATACCTTTTATATTTGAACCTTGGATCGTTTTAAAGATATGCAGTTATTTGTATTAATCCATATACTAATATTAACTTGAACTTATAATTGTTGGAGTAAGACCTAGCTCCAAGCATTGCCTGTTAATTACATAATTAGTTAAGACATTTAATTTTATCTTTTTTATCATTTCTGTGCTCGAAGAAATACTAGAATTTCCATGATTGAATATCTTAATGCTTAAGTTGGCATAGGTGATGTTTATGCCTATAGGACCTTTGAAGCAAAAGATTTCTTTCTAAACATCCCTAGACGATCACAACTATACGAATAGTAGATGAATTAAAATTAGCATGTTCTTTTTAACTTGGTGAGTTCGATCTTATGGGAGGATATGGAATGCTAGTCAAAAATCATGGATACATATCTAGGACATGGTATTTTGTTTAGATCTACTAGTGAGAACAACTACATAGTTCAGAGTCATAAGTAGTTCTCATATCCAAGTCTTACATCAGAGTTTTTGGACCTAAAATCTCTATGAAACTCTAGATGGATTTTTGTGTACTTTAACATACACTTATCATTCCCGTAAAAGGGTGATAAGTATGGGTATTATTACGTATGCATTGGTTTATATTAGAGAGCATGAGATAAGTGAATGGATTACTCACTCTCAAGGAAAGAGAAAATGCCCTAACCACTTAATTAGTGAATTGCAAAGAGTATGGCCACCTAGATGAAATAATGAGTTTCATTATTTATCTAAAAAATTTTAGTGTCACCGCAATATCATGAAATATGAATTAAAAAAATAACGATGATTGTTCCATGCCTTATGTAATTTTGGTATTAAGAATAAGGGACTATGTAAGATTGCTTCAGGTCAAACTATTGTCTCAACATCCTTATTTAAATTGAATTGAGATAGCATTTTGCTAAAGTTTGTTTATGACCTTTATTAATTAATATTCCTAATATTGACATTAAATTGGTCTATAGGATCGCACACGAAGCCAAGGTTTGGAAAGGGCAAAATTGGTATTTCCAATTTTAGATGAATATTTGAGCCATATAAGGGACAAATATATGAGGCATGAAAATGTGTAATACGGACACATGGCATACAGTCATGTCATGGTCTATTTTAATTAAGTACTAATCAGGAAGTTAATCGTGAAGATGTAAGAATCCTAGTTGGATAAGGATTATGACACATTTAGACATGTTGTATCCAACAATGTGTGCCTTGTATTGGCTTAATCCTAATTGATTTAAGATTAAAAATTTGAATTTAAATCAAAGTGGAATTTAAGACTAAAAAATTGGAAATTGGATAAGATTAGGATAAGAATAAAGTTAAAGATAAGCTAAAACACATTGAGGACACGTTTTGTCTTAAAATATGTCCAAAATGTATTCCACCTTAAATATAGACTTTACCTCTTTTCTTAACAATCCTAATCTGATCTAAAGTGGATTTGAAATCAAATTTGAGTTATTATATAAGTGGAAGTTGGCTAGGATAAGAACAAGTGAAGATAAGTGCAAATCAATTAGATTTTTATCTTTCCTCTCTCTTTTATAACTTTTAAATGTGTGGCTATAAAAGAAGACACTACATCCTTTATTTTCATGCTTCTTGGCTGAAATAAGGCTACACTAATGTGAGAAATTTTTTTATTTTTCGTACTAACTGTGTTATCATGAATGTCATAGAGAGATAACACTCAACCTTATCGCGAATGACTTACTATAAGTTTCTATGTATTTAGCATTCAAATAACTCACGAATTTAGCATCCACATGGATGCTAAATTTTTAGTGTCCATGTAGACGCTAAATTGAGCATCCAAGTGGACACTAAATTTAGCTGGTTGATGCTAATATATATATATATATATATATATATATATATATATATATATATATGTGTGTGTGTGTGTGTATGTATATGTATGTATGTATATATGTGTATATGTATGTATGTATGTATATATATATGTATGTCTGTATGTATGTATATCCCCTACATCATTTCTAACACCTTTTTTCTTTGAAATTTCTGCAGGTTATGAATAATTAAAATAAAAATTTGTAACTTTTACATACCTTTTTCCACATCCTATTCCTTTTTTTACAAAATCTCCCTTCCTCTCTATGTTTTTATGATCAAAATTGATGAAGTTTTTCTTGTAGAGGCTTTAGTTTCCTTTAAAAATGGTTTCAAATGAAGAGTAGAAGGCTTAGCTCTTTGTTATTTATTTTTTATTTACATAAAATAACACCTCATGGTTATAATCTTTCTATTTATACAATTCTTATAATGCAACACGACTGTGTTATTTGGCAAAACTGCCGCTATTGTCCACACAACCATCGTAGCAAGAGCCACATCCAATGTGGTACTTCCCCTGTCCACAATAGAGCCCAAAACATCCATCATGGAAATTTACATGCCTGACGTGTTGTCCATACGTAATCTATTTTTCATTTATAACACTCTTATAATCTATCTTTTTTACCTCTACTTCATATAAATATACATATGTATTCATAAGACTTATGCAATAAGAACAATATACATTACATTTAAATTTGATTTACTTTTTTATGTCTATTTTATTAATTATACGTTATTAAGATAAGGATGTGATAATAGTCGAGGGCTATGGTAAACAAATTATATTCCTATTTTGATTTGATCTTTAACAATACGAGTTTTATAAGTCTAATGATTCTTATAATACAGGACAATTTCTTGGAGTGTTTTTAAAACATGCATAATTTCTTGTTAACCTAGTTGCAAAATTTCTCTAAATTAATTATCACAAAAACTAAAAATTGCATTGCATGATCTTGTGTTTTGTGCTATGATTTTTGTAATGGTGCATTTTATGGGCATTATTTTAGTTTCTAAATAGGCTTGCATGCCTTAAAGTTGTGAGAGTATTGGATTATTATTAAACTTTCTAATGTGGACCAAAGATTGAGCCTAAATGGTGAGCCCAATCCATGTTGGTGTGCCCAATCTGTGAAGTTAGAGCCTTGAAAATTAGTTTTAGGCTTATCAAAATAGGCATTTGGCCCATGATCTGACATGTTCAATCTAATCAATTATACATATATGAATTTTAATGTTTTCATGTCTTAAAGAACAAGAAAAAAAGTTTAATTCCAATCAATATTAAGTGTTGAAATTGTCTCCCTATTTTGGAAACTTGTCAAGGCATCAATTATCAAAACACATGAAAATCATGGATGTGGGTGTGCATTAGATAATCTTTGTGAGCCAAGTTCGGGGTAAGACTCTTTCATGCCCTAACCCAAGTAAAAAGAGGATTATGTTTGCACACACAAGTTTAGGTTGGAATTGACAAAAGGTGAGTCATTTTGTTAACCAACTTAGGCAATGCAAATAGGATGTTGTGCCTATCACAAAAGTGTTAATCCCATGTATGCAAGATTCATGTTTGGTGCATCATTGGAATGAAAGAAAGTTCCTACCTAAGTAATTTAAACTTTTGCATATACAAGCCAAAGCATGACTATAAGGTTACCATAAAAAGTGGATCTTGGCCCACAATTAACACTAAGACAAATTAATTAAGGGATGTTGATTTGATTATGGGAGATGGCTTTGAGAAAGTTAAAGACCTTATCTAACTTTTTTTATCAATTACCTTATGTTACAAACAATGTATTCTCATAGCAATCTATTCTAAAAATAGAAAGATTAACAAAAAAGCTCCTCAATAAGTTGGGACTCAATCTCAAGCATAAGAGGAAACTTAAGGCCCTAAAGGGTGCTAAAGGAAATATCAAATCCAAGACCATAGATGAAGTTAGACTTGCATCTAAAGTAAAAGGCATAAGCAAGTATAAACCTAATCTTGAAGGATGAAGTTACACTTGTACCTAAAGGCAATAATAAGGATAATGCCCAATTCAAATCTAATATTAAAGACCTACTTACATCTAAAGTTGAAGTTTCATCTAAGATTAGGCCTAAACCTAAAGATATGGAGGAACTTATAACTAATGGTGGAGAGGTTATAACATTTAAAACCAAACCAACTCCTAAAGATGAAGATGAGTGTGCATCTAATGGAAATGCCTATATAAAGAATGAAATTAGACTTGTACCTTATGGTAAAGAGGAACTTACATCTAAAGATTGTGGAAAGGTTGTGGTACTTCGATCCAAAACATGTGGAAAGGATAAAAGATTTCACTTTTTGAGGAAGATAAAATTTCTCTCTACTTGGAATAAGAAAATAGTGTGTGCAAATAATAACACAATGTTAGATATTAATATAGTGATTGCAACCTCACTTAGAAGAGAAAATGAGAATAGAAGCACGACTTTTAGTTCTAACAATTTTTGTTATAAATATCAATCTCTCTATTTCAAATACATGTGTATTGGATATGAGATGTGGGTTATATATTTGCTCAAATATGCAAGGACTAAGAACTAGAAGAGAGTTGGTTAAAGGTGAAGTTGACCTCCATGTGGGAAATGGAGTAAGGATTGCTGTCATCAAAATTGAGGATTTTAAACTGACTTTACCAAGTGGACTTATAATTATGTTCTTAATAGATATGGAAACATGTTGAGAATTATTTGTTCTTAAGGCTAACCATGATGCAAAGGATTTTAAAATATTTTGGCTAAAGTAACAACAAATTGATAACCATATTACTGAGGACTTAGGCCAACAAAAATTTACCTTTTAATTTTTCTTATTATAGTGATGTATGAAAATTCTTGTTGAGTAATAAGCACTACCCTTGAGTGACTCCCTTCTACTATCACGCACACACCTGCAAATAATAAATAATTTTCTCTCCTTACACTTATAATCCACATTTGATCGATTAGACTTTGTAATCATAGCACAAGTACAATTTTAAAATTAAAAATACAAAAAAAAGCACGGATATGGTGTTGAGCTACTATCAGTTTTGGGATAGCCAGCAAACCCTAATCGTCCAAATGTGTAAGGCATCTACCTAACCCTAAAAGTGACGTCTATAAAAGCTTAGGAAGATTAAGTTTGAGTTTTCTAGTCCTTTCCAGCTAAGTTATCCTAGGCAAGATAGGAATAAGATTTAAAAAACCCTAGTCTAACTAAAACTATAAATCATGGGATTTGAGAGTCTATAGGCCCTTCCATGAGTATAGGTAGGTTTCCATGATTTAAGGTTCACCTTTCTTATTTTGCAGATTCTTAAGTTCACAAGAGGAGTCCAAAAATAGAGTTGTCACCCTGCTTAATTTCATAAAAGTTTGTGTGAGAAAGTAGAGGGAAGTCACACAAGGGTAGTTCCTCAATCTCAACAACAAAAATTTTGGAAAACAAGAAAATTAAAGGAATTTAATTTTCTTAATCCATTCTGTAAAATTATAATCATGATAATCAGAGTAATAGCTAAATAATAGGATAATTATATTATTTTACAAACTATTAATAAGAATTTAATGTTTTGATTACAAAAAATGTATGATAGTAATTAATGTGAAAATTTAAAAAAATATAAATTAAAAAAGACATAAATTTTAAATAAATAATAATAAATTATCATAACTATTTAATAATTTATTAGCTGATTATTATATCTTAAAAAATTAACCACTAAAAGATTTAGAAGAATTAAGAATTCATAAATAACTAATTTAGTGAATAATTTATATGAATATGTATTACTGAGAATGGATATATTTGTAATAATTGACCTAAAATGGGTGGGACCTAATTGAATGAAACCAACGTTGTTATGATTTAGATTTATCTAAATTAAAAACAAAATCATTAAATTTCATGAACTATTAAGAATTAGGTAATAAAGTCTGATAGACCCATAGTTGAGTCTAGTACCACTAAAGATAATTCTTTAACAAAAATAAGAAACTGAAAATTTTAATTTAATATACTTCTAACGATTTTTCAAGACGAGATAATTTTTTGAGATTGATGAAGAATGGTCTAAAGCCCATAAAATCGGTTAAGTCCGTTGACGTCTGTGAATATTAAACAAAGTTAAACAATTATTAAGAGAAAGACGTTACAAATGTTTCAGTTATTAATAGATTGACGTTATAGACATTACAATCATTAATAAAAACGTTACAGACATGATATTAAATGATATTTATTACGTCTATTCTATACAAAGAGTGTTAGAAAACATTCAAGGGGACGTTCTTACAACCTGAAACAAACTACATGATTATAATTCAATTACTAATTTGAGTGTCAGAGTGCGCTTGGGGATGAACCCCAATTTCTGATCATATTTTATTTTGCAGAATTCACAGACTTGGTGGTGAGACTTCATTGTTAAATTGAGATAATAACAATTGACGTTGTCTATGGAAAAAAATAAACAAAAAGTCATATCGTTTCAAAAGTTGCTCTAAAAATAGGCAAGTGACTCAACCTGAATATCTTTACATTAATGCATTCGTATTTTCTAATTAAAATTTCTAAATATATGTTTCATCAAATAATTAATTCAAAATATTTATTTTTTAAAATATTTACGGCTTTAACTCAGTGGAGTTGACCACGAAATTTTTTTTCTCAAAAACTGTTGAGAACTCAAGATATTGTGAAATTATGGTTTATGATCAAGATTTAGTAAAGGAAAGAACCGAAGGAAAAAAATGTCATTGGATTGGTGACAAATTTGATTCTATGAAAATCATTCAAAAAAAATAATGAAGACATGAAGGCTAGAACATACCAAAGAATGACTCCAGTGTTGTCACATGGAGCTTGGTTTGTATTTGAACCATAGAAAGTGTTTGTAATACCCTCCTTTGCTTTAAGAAACACTAAAGTTATTTATACCACAAACTACCTTTGAGCTAAAACTTACATTAATAGTTTATTATTTTCGGGCTAGGCTGTTTTTTTAGTATTGTATGTTTTTTTTCATTTTTACGTCATCCAACCCATTTGATTTTTCGGTTTGGTCACTTTACATCAATCCAGCCCACATAAAAATGAAAAATGAAAAAATGCAACATTACACACAAGTCATAGCATATCATAACATACCCATAATACAAGAAGGCATTTTTAAAACACAATAATACATACAAATCTCATATGAATGTCAATCAATGCTCAATGCATATGTCGATGCATTCCACACACATAATATTCTGGGATTTTCATTCATTATCGTTTTAAATTGAAGGATCTCTCCTTCGTGAGCACTCGCTCCTTAATCATCGACGGTGAGCACATGCTCCATTTTTATGTTGGATTTTCTTAGGGCCTCCCCTATTGAGCATACTCTCTCATTTATCGGGGGATCTCTCCTTATTGAGCACCCGCTCCCATTATTGAAGGATCTCTCCCTATTAGCACCCGACCAATTATTTATTCATTATCTCACCATGAACATGTCACAACATGCTTATGCAATGTCATCACGTGAGGAATACAACCATGCCATTTCATAACACATGCCTCATGCATTATCAACAATGATGCCATATTAAGCTCAAAGACCAAAAAATCACATTTCATACCATCATCAGATAGTTCAATCATTGTCATCAATCGTATTTTCGCAGGCATCATATTCATTATATAAATAATGAATTCTTACATATCACTTATGGCACAATTACAACAACCAAACACATTCAATCATATAGCATAATACCAATAAAACACATTCAATCGTAAACCACAATGGCATCAACCAAACACATTCTATACAAATCACACATTAATCACATAAAACGAAGCTAAACAATGAATCCATTTAGGATGCTTTCGACTACCATGTCAACATATATAGTAACAACCGAATATATTTAACCATACGAATGCAAGACATACAATGGTAAGTGTTTTTAAGAACATACCTCAAAATCTACGAAGTCGGCGCTTAGCTCAACAACGGTTCGATCTCCAAAATTAGTCTCCTATAAAATATAATCATACTTTTATGTCAATAATCATCCAATATATCAATTACACCATTTAATACCTTAATCGAACAAAACCCCCAAATTTCTATCTTTAACCTAACCCTAAATCACCCATTTTCGTATTCATTTCTGTTTTCACTTACTTAAATCATCCACATTACTTCCCTTTAACTCTATTACCACTAGCTATATACATTTTGACCTATATTTTAACATTTTCCTTAACAATCTCACCATTTTTTGGAATACCATCTACTCACATTCCTAAGGAAATGACTTATAATACGTAAAAGATTAAGGGTTACCTTTCACATGCTCGACTCTAGCAAGAATATGCCTATTGTTTTTGCCAAGAAATGCCCAAATCAACTCTAGGTTTCGAAGGTTTTCTGTGTATGGTTTTGTTTTGATAAAATGAGCTTTTCTCTCTCTTTTTTCTCATAAAACGCATTTTTAAATGCTCGGTATGCCCTATGACATGACTCGTGCCAACCAGCATCCTGATTTAATTGTTAGCAAATTGGCATGGCCCGTGCTAGGGTCGTGCATGCATCATGTTGGCCTAATTCCAGCTAGTTTCAATCTATTTTAACTTGATAATAAGTTAGGCAAATTTTTTAGGGCGTTATAACTCTCCTCCTTAAGAAATTTTGTCCCCTAAATTTTCACAAGTTAGGTTCTTTAACAATGCAAACTCAAAACAAATAATAAGGTTTAAGACATACCTCTACTCGTCCCAAGCCTCTGGGAAGAGATATGGATATTGCTCTTGTAGATAGCTCTCCACATCCCACGTAGCCTCCTTAGGTGAGTGGAAATTCCATTTCACCTTGACCATTAGAATCTTTTGATTCCGCAATTGATGACCTGTCGATCTAGAATCTCTACCAGCTCCTCGTAGGTGAGATCTTGTATGATCTCCAACTCTGGCTCTCTAAGCATATGACTCGAGTCGGATTGGTATCTCCTCAACATCAACACGTGGAACACGTTGTGGAGTGGGGACATTTTCACTGGTAACTGTAGTCTATAGGCAAGTGGTCCTACCTTCTCAACAATTTCACACTGTCCCACATACCTCAGACTCAATTTCCCTTTTTGACCAAACTGAATTACACCTCTCCATAGTGAAACTCGAAGGAATACCTTCTCTCCTATCTTATACACCACTTCCTGATGGTGCCGATTAAAATAGTTTTTTTGTCGATCCTGATCGGCCTACATATACCGTTTCACTATATTTGCTTTCTCAAGGGTTTGTTGAACTAACTCGGGTCCCTCAATCTATCGCAAACACTCCACATCCCAATAAGTTATACTCTAGCATCGCCTCCCATACAAAGCCTCATTCGGTATCATCCCAATACTCGAATAAACATTATTGTTGTAGGAAAACTCTATTAATGGTAAATGATCATCATAGTTACCCTTGAAATCCAACACACATGCTCTCATCATATCCTCAACCGTCTTTGATAGTCCTCTCGGATTTCCCGTCGGTCTGAAGGTCAAACACGGTACTAAACTACAGCTTAGTGCCATAGCATACTGTAAACTCTCCTAAAATCTCGAAGTGAATCTCAAATCGCAATCTAACACGATCTACACAGGGACTCCGTAAAGTCTCACCATCTCTGCCACAATCTAACACGATCTACACAGGGACTCCGTAAGTCTCACCATCTCTGCCACATACAAGCTCGCAAGCTTGTCCAAAGTGTCATATTGTCAAATAAGCAAAATTTGTGCTGACTTGATGAGTCAGTCCACTATCACCCAAACTATGTCATGCCCCCAAAATGTCCTCGACAATACCACAATGAAATCCATTGTAATCTTCTCCCATTTCAACTCTAGAATCTCCAATGGTCTCAATTTCCTGGCTAAAGCTTAATGTTCTGCCTTGATTTGGTAACAAAGCAGACATCGAGCTATAAACTCTACTATGTCACATTTCATGTTGACCCACCAATACATATCTCTCATATCATAATACATCTTGGTGCTGCTAGGATGCACTAAGGGGAGAAATACGCCTCAACCATTAGTCCCCCTTCAATCTCTACTATGTCGAGAACACACAACCATCCTCTGTAATACAACACTCTGTCATCATCTAGTCGATGCGGTGTAGTCACTTTCCTTTTCTCCATTGTTTTAATCCTCATTGAGTATTCATCCTCTTTTTTCCTTTTTGCTATCAACTCCCTCATCTAGGGTCTCACCAATATATTAACCAGCATCTTCTCCTCAATCACATTAAGTAGTACTCTTAACTCCCACAATACAAATAAGCACTCTACTCTGTAGGTCATTGAATCCTCATCATTTATACCTTTTTGTCTCAAAGCATCGGTGACCATATTTGCCTTTCCCAGATGGTAGTCAATGGTGCAATCATAATCCTTTAGAAGCTCAATCCATCCTCACAGCGTCAAATTCAACTCCCTTTGAGTGGTAATATATTTGAGGCTCTTGTGGTCGGTGAAAATCTCGAAAGTTTCATCGTAGAAGTAGTGCCTCCACACCTTTAAAGTGTGTATGATTGCAGCCAACTCAAAGTCGTAGGTAGGATAATTAACCTCGTGTTATTTTAACTGTCGAGAGGTGTAACCAATTACCCTTCCATTCCATATAAGTACACCTCCCAATCCCACTTTAGATGCATCAGTATAAACCAAAAAACCACCAACATCTGTCGGCAATACAAGTACTAGAGCTTCCACTAGCCTCTTCTTCAACTTCTGAACACTCTTTTGGTAACGTTCATTCCAAATGAACGGGGAGTTCTTCTTCAAGAGACCAGTCATTGACCTTGCCAACTTAGAGAAATCCAATATGAATCTCTTTTAATATCCTACTAAACCCAAGAAATTACGTACCTCAGATACATTTCTTGAAGCCTACCACTTCTGAACTGGTTTTATCTTACTTGGATCGGGCATCACACCCGCAGTTGAAATCACATGCCTCAAAAACACTGCTTCATTCAGAATTTACATTTTTCGAACTTGGCATACAAATATTTTTCCATTAATATCTCTAGCACCTCCTGAAGATGCTCTTCGTGCTCCACTTTATCCTTAGAGTACTGATAAACGCTTTATCATACATATTTTTGGGCTATAAATATTATATTTTTGGTACATATTCTAAGCGTTTATCATTTAAAATAGTTTATTTATCTCTCATTTTATTATTTGTAGGTTAAGTAATAATTTCAGACGACTTATTGACAAAAATTACGATGAAATGGACTCAAAACAGGATAAATTCGGACGATATAAAAATACATGGTCATTATTTTTTGAGTACACGGATGTCCATGTCCGTGTACTGAGCCAAAATTATTGGAAATGTTTGAGCGCTTGCATTTCACGTTGAAGCAAGGAAACTGGGAAAAAAAAGATTTCAATTTTGAACATCTTAGCCAATTTTGACTCTCACTCAAAACCAATCCCCACCAATTTTAATCATCCATGCAAACCTCCATATTACCCCTCACAAAAAAATTCCACCAGCCACCATTCTTTAACCTATTACAATTAACCAATTTGGACTCCCACAAACCCATCATCCACGCCACACTAAAAAAACCATCACTTGAAACCTCCACCATTCCACCAATCACCACCCTTAGCCACCATCAAAACCCTTTATTCGTCCACACCATTATCACGCAGCCAACACCATTCAAACCTCCATTCAACCTACAAAACCAACATAGCCCCCATCAATTTTCTAAAGGCAAGGATAAACAACACGATTTAAGATGAAGAACGACAAGGATTAAGGAGCAGACAAATTAATTATAGTGAGATGAACCATTATTTATTTAATTAGAGATTGGATTTTTAGTTTTACTGTTGAGATGTTTGTTGACTGAGATTTAATTATGACTTATGTTTGCCATTGTTAATTGCTTGAATGCGCGCTTGTAATTGACAAATTAATTCGTATAGGGCTAACTGAGAGATCGAATATACGATAGATCACTCATAATTAAAAGGAGTAGAATGCAAATCTAGAGATAGATCGACGTAAATCCTCTGGATTAAGGTCAAACTTAATAGAGTAATTCACAGAATAATGTGGTATTAATTAATTTAATTTAGAAAGAGATTTTAGGTTGAGTTAATTAATATAGACATTAATTAATATAATTAAGGAATCGCCACGGTCTAGTCATAAACATAACGATAAATCTAATTTTAATTGATAGTTAAATAAATTTGGGGATTTAAGATCTTAGTGTTGCCTTTAGTAATTGATTTAATCTCTTGTTTTATTTCTGTTAATTTAAATTGTTAGTTTAATTCTTAGTTTGAGTACTTTTAATTATTTTCACTCCATTTGGTAGGCTAAATAATAATAAATGGTGAGTAGCTAATAATCTGTCTCTCTGGGATCGACACTTAGGGCTCTTAAAGCATTTACTGCACCGATAGGTACACTTACCTTTTGGTAACGTAGGGTAAATAGCCATCAAGTTTTTGGCGCCGTTGCTGGGGATGGATATTAGTTAAAACTAGGCGTTATTAATTTAGTCACTTTTATTTTTGTTTTTGTTTTCAATTTTGTTTTTTAGTTTGTTTAATTTTTTTTGTTTTGAATTTTCTTTGGTTATTATTACTTTCATTGTTTTTATTTTTTTTTTTAGAACTGTGTTGGATTGTGTTTTACTTCCTTACAGATAATAGGAAAATATTAAATACAAGAATAGCAATGGCAGAAGAGAATCCGCAATTACCGGCAAATCAAATTGTTCAGCAGAACCCAGTTTTTTAACTGCTAACCATGTCAGATTAAGCTAGAACAAGCTTAACTGGAAAAGAGTCTAGTATTGTTCGTCCTACAGTAGCTACAAATAATTTTGAGATCAAGCCTAATCTTATACAGATGTTGCAGCAGAACGTACTGTAACATCCTGAAAATACGTATAAATATAGTAAAAATACGTAAAAATGCGTATAAATTTTTCGCGAATTATTTTAATAAATAATTTGGTGAAAGATGTAAAATAATTATAAAATAAAAAAAATCGAAAAGGTTTAAGTCGATCGTGAGAAGAAAACGACAACAAAATGAAATAATACGAAGGGGGAGTTAAATAAATCTTCGCATTTATTTAAATAAATAATTAATAAGAAATAAATATCATGAAGATTTAGACAATTATATTTGGGTGTTGAATTTTGAGAATTTGAAATCAGAAATTTATTTTGAGTCGGGGTCAAATAAATTACGAAGCAAAATGGACCCGATCCGACTTGGAAAGTTATAACTTTCCACCTCCCCAAGCCACTCACCCGACAACTCCACCATTTCCTCTTCTTTCTTTTCCTTCCTTTCTTTCTTTCTCTTTCCTTCTCTTCTTTCTTTTCTCTTCTCCTTCCTCATACGACATCTTCTTCCTCCTCCATTTCAAATCCATTTTCTAACCTAAAACCATTAATTCATGGCATAATCTTGGAGCTAGGAGGTTAAGGAACCATTAAGAAGCTTTTATTGGGAAGTTTTCTTGAATTTTATTTTAAAATCCCGTATGAAATGAAGCCTTAACTTTGAAGAGTCATAAAACTTCCATTTTAGCTCCATTTAGTATGAAAATTGGTTCTTTAGGAAGCTTAGTATGTATACTAAGTATTGGTAGTA
>CANYCX010588139.1:0-88504 GCA_948193385.1 Breynia disticha f. nivosa
TTTCCTGGATTTCAATAGTGATTATACTTGTTTACTTAATGATTTGAGGTTAATGACGGTGTTCTAGCGCTGCCGTCAATCAATTGTCACTTTCGAGATCCTCAAAATTGCGTCCTTAAGTCTAGCAAGTGTTCTACTTTCGTGATACACTAAACTAAACGAGGCAATAGTTACTTAGGCATTTCATTGAATACATCAAGGTCATTTGGTATATTTCTATCCAAACAATCCCTAACACTATTTGATTTAGCCTTCTAAACCTAGGCTTTCGCAACTCCAGAATAGGATTACTAGCAATGAATAATTAACAAGCAAATGCAATTAATTGTTCCTAAAGTGCAATCGATTAATTGAAATTTATGAATATCTAATCCTAGACTGTCACTACTAGGTATTTTTTTGACATAGATTCAAGTAATGATTTTGCCCTCCCTAAACCTAGGCTTTCGCAATTCCAGCATAGGGCCGCTAAGAACAATCAACTATAGTTGCCCATTAAACCATTCATTCATTAAGCACAATCAAATAGACATTCATTCATCAAGAGATAAATCATCAAACATAAAAAACTCAATGTATCATATAAGCAAACGAAGCATAAAAATTTATTTACATCCAAGAAAACCCAATAAAAACTTTTGCCTAACATGTCTAGGTAAAGGACTAAGAAAAAGAAAATAAAATAAAGATAAAGAGGAAATAAAATTAGACACAAAACCTTGTTCTAAGCCCTGTTTCCTCTAGCCAAATGGTGGTTAAAAGACCCCAAATAAACCTAAAACAACCCTATTTTTAAGCCTCCATTAAGCCCTTATGAAGTGTTAAGAATGCCCTCACTTAAACCACTCAAAATAAGGACAATTTAGGACATTTAGGGTGAGTCACGAATGACTCAATCAGACCACCAATCGTGACTCAAATGAGTCACGTTCGTGACACACAATCTGTTCACTTTTTCAAGCCAAACTCAAGTCACTTTTGGTCCACTTTCAAGGCTCATTCATGCTTGGGTGAGTAACGTTCGTGACTCACCTTCTGACCAATATTTTGTTGGTTCAATGAAGAGTCACGAATGAAGTTCATTCGTGGTTGATTGATCACATTCGTGGTACACATTCTGACCACACTTTGCATCCCTTTTCGAGTCACGTTCGTGGTGCCTTAGGGTCTCATTCGTGATGTCCATTTGAGTCACGTTCGTGATCACTTTGAGTCACGTTTGTGACTCCTATTCTAAACAAGGAATGCACCTTCAATTGAGTCGCGTTCGTGGTGTTTTCCAGCCACGTTCATGACTAGGCTTCTGTCCAAGCTTGGCTCCAAATTTTCATCTCCAAGGCATGTCACGATTGAGTCCAAATCGTGTTCACAAACGTGACTCATCTTCTGGACTTGATTTGCCACCTAAATTGAGAGTCACGAGTGGCTTTCATTCGTGGTGAAATTAGTCATGTTCGTGACTCATTGACTGTCCAACATTTTGCTTCATGATTTAATTCACATTTGAGTCCATTTGAGTCCTTCTTTCATGACTTCGAGTTTCCACATTCGTGATCAATCTTTTGGCCATATTTTTGTCATGTTTTTGAGTCCCAAACCAAGCTCAAGGTATTCGAATATTGTGCTTAAAAGTGCTCCTATCCAATCCCCCCTCATTTCCATCGAAACTCTAGTGAAATTTTCACTTTCCTTAACTGCGCCTAGATAGAACAAAAACTTGTATAAGCTTATAAAATCACATGGTTTATCTACTAAAATGTCATGAAAATCAACTAGAAATAACTGGAATAAATGTGCACATTTGGTCCTACCAGATGCAAAAGAGGCACAATTGAATCATGCACAGATATTGTCAAGACACGCCGATACGCAGTCGATTTATTGCCATGTAGGGTGGAGTCACACAGAGACGCGGTGGAATCAGTTGAGGTAGGTCGAGTCTTACGGAGACGTAGTCGACACTCAGTCAAGTGCCACCGAGATAGGGTTAAGTTAGATCGACACACGATTGAGTCATGTTGAGAAACGGTCGAGTAATGCTCAAATCATAATGAAATGTTGTCAGGCCCTAATCGGATCACGCCAAGACTAGTTTGAGTCACGCTTGGAGAATGCCAATACGCGATCAATTCAAACTTGGATTATGCAGAGACAGGATCAAATCACGCTGTAATCACGCCGAGACACGACCGAGTCACACTCAGATCACATCGAGAGACAGTTGAGTCATGCTCAGATCTCCCCAAGACGCGGTCAAGAAACAGATAAGGGCGAGATTGGGTTGAGGCACGTTGAGAAAACTTAGAGAAACGATCAAGTCATACACATATAAGGCGAGATTGAGTTGAGGCACGCAGAGATGCAGTCGATTATGCTCATATCACATAAAGACGGGATTAAATCACATAGAGATGGGATTAAGTCACATTGAGACACGATCGACTCAAATCTAGGATAACGACAACATACAGTAAAGAGAGGCTGAGATCACCCCGAGTCAGGCTCGGATCAAGCCGAGATGCGATCGAGTTAGCCTCTGATCAAGACTAGACGCGGTCGAGCCATGTTGAGCTCATGCCAAGATACGGTCAAGTCAGGCTCAGATGAACTAGAAACACGGTCGAGTCTCGGTCAGAACGTGCTGAGAAACGGTTGATTCATGTTCTGATTGCACCGAGGAGCGATCGATATACACTCGAATCAAGCTGAGACGCAGTCGAGTAATGCTGACACGCAGTCGAGATGCGGTCAAGTCACACTGATATACTACCAAGATAAGGCGAGTCACGCCCAGATGGGGTCGAATGACACCAACATGTGGTCGACTCATGCTTGGATCCTTCAGAGTTGTGGTCGAGGCACACTCAAATTACAATAAGAAGCGGTCGAGTCACACTTGGATCATGCCGAGATGTGGTTATGTCCCAATCATCCTACGAAGACCCAGTCAGGTTAACCTCGGATGACCCTGAGACTCAGTCGAGTCACGCTCGGAGTACGCTGAGACGTGGTCGAGTCAAGCTGTATCGTGCTGAGACATGATCGAGTCATGGTCAAATATCGCCGATAAGCAATTAATTCACACCCAAATCATGCTGAGATACAGACGAGTCATGCTGGTATCATGTCGAGATGTGGTCACGTCATGTTGTGATAAGATCGAGTCACACCGAGATGGGCTTTAGACATGGCAATATGCAGTCGTGTCATGTTAATATGGGTGTCAACTCAACTGGAGACGAGGTTTAGTCATATTAAGACGTGGTCGAACCAATCCTAGCTGCAGTTTGGTCACGCCGAGACATTGTTGACTCACAATCGAATTAAGCCAATACACAGTTTAGTCATGTCGAGACTGGCTAGAATCATGCCGAGATGGGATCGAGTCTTGTGGAGACGCGGTCTAGTCATGTGGAGACGCAGTCAAATCACGCCAATGTATGGTCAAGTCATGTCTAAACATTGTAAAGTCAAGTGGAGACGAGGTTGTGTCATACCGAGACGAGGTTGTGTCATACCGAGACGAGATGGAGTCATGCTAAGACTCGGTCAATTCATGCAGATATGTGGTGGAGTCACACCAAGACGGGTCAATTCACGCCAAGATCGAATCACACCAATATGTCTAAACAGGATCGAATCACACTGAGATAAGGTAGAGTCATCCTGAGAGGGGATTGAGTCAGGTCGAGACACGATCGAGTCACACCAATATGTTATCGAGACGAGGTCGTGACACGTCATTACGCGGTCATGTCACTCTGACACGCGATCGTGTCACGCAAAGATGAGGTTGAGTCACGCTGAGACGAGGTCGAATCAGGCAGATTTGAGGTGTGGTCAAGTTGAGATGCGATCAAGTCATGTCGATACGCAGTCAAGTCACACCGCGATATGATCCAGTAATTTCGAGATGGGTCGAGTTATGCTGAGATCAGTAGAGTGACGCTCGGGTCATGCCAAGTTACGGTCATGTCAGTTTCGGATCACGCCTAGTACGTGGTCAAGTCAGATTAAGATCGCGGTGAAACGCGATCAAGTCAGGCTTTGATTACGACGAGATGCGGTCGAGTAACACTCGAATCACACTAAGAGGTGGTCAAGCCACGCTTGAATCACATTGAGACGCAGTTAAGCCACGCACGAATTACACGGAGTCATGGTGGAGTCATGTTCGACATAGTCGAGCGTTGAAACATGGTCGTGTTGCACTCGAACCCATCCGAGACGCGGTCAAGATGGGGTCGGTCAAGGCGAGACTAATCTGATCAAGTTGATACGCGGTGGGGTCTCATCGAGATGACGTCGAGTTATTCTTATACGAGGAGGAGATGTGGTCGAGTCATTCTAAGACGACATCAAGTCACATCGAGACTTACTGGAGTCATGTCAGATGCAGTCGAGTCACACCGAGATGTAGTAGAGTCACGCCGAGACATTGTCAAGTCACACTAAGATGGGGTCGAGTCAAGCCGAGACAGGGTCGAGTCAGGCCTAGAAAGAGTAAATACACAGCCTAGTCACACCGAGACATTGCTTTGTCACACAGAGACAGTGTCGAGTTATATTGAGATGCAACCGAGACCCGGTCGATTCACGCCAAGACAGCGTCAATTCAGACAAAGATGTAGTTGAGTCAAGCCAAGAAATGGTTGAGTCATGCTCGGATCACAACTGGATGCGATTGAGTCCTGACTGTATCACACCAAGACTTGGTCGAGTCAGGCTTGGACAACACCGAGATGCGATCTAGACAAGCTTGGATCATGTGGAGACAGGATTGAGTCACGCTCCGATCATGGGAAGACATGGCCAAGTCACGCTCGAATCACATTGAGATGCGAACGAGTCATGCTCGGAGCCCGCCAAGACACTCCAAGAAGCGGTCAAGTCACTATCATATCACATAGAGAAGGAGTCGAATCTCATTGAGAAGTTGTCGAGTCTCGCCGAGACATAGACGAGACACTTTCAGATCAAGTTGACACGTGGTCGAGTAATATTGAGACACATCAAGTCACGCCAAGACATGGTAGAGTCATGTCGAGATGCGGTCGAGTCACTCCGAGACAGGGTTAAGTCATGCTCCCATAACTGCGAGACATGGTCGAGTCAATCACTGGTCCCTCCCAAACGTAATCGAGTCACACTCAAAAAATCTAAGAGACGGTCAAGTCACGCGAAGATCAAGTCGAGATTGGGTCGAGGCATGCTGAGACGCAGTAGAGTGATGCTCACATCACGCCAAGACTGGATCGAATCATGCCGAGACATGGTTGAATCAGTCTAGGATTACGTCGAGACACGGTTGAGATAGGCTTGGATCCCACGCGAGACAAGTCATGTCAGGCTCGTATTAAGCTAAAAGGTAGTCGAGTTAAGCTTAGATCATGTTGAGACTCAGTCGAGTTAGGCTTATTCACTCAAAGACATAGTCGACTCTGGCTCCAAATGGGCCGAGAAGCAGTCCAGTAATGCTAGATTTGTTCCGAGACGAGGTCGACAAGTGCTCAGAAAAAGTCGAGATGCGATCAAGTCACCCTAACACTAATTTGAGATGCGGTCGAGTCAAGGTCGGAGCTTGCCGTGATGCGGTCGAGTCATGCTTGAATCACAACAAGAAGCTGTCGGGTCACCCTTAGATCATGTCAAGACGCGGTCAAGTCACCCTCGGATACCGCTGAGATCGGTCGAGTTAACCTAGGATAACACCGTAATGTGGTCTTGTCATGCTAGTATCCTAGTATCACACCAAGTAAGGTTAGAGTTAGATTCAATGTCAACTCATTGAGATAAGGTTGACACACTGAGATAAGGTCGAGTCAACCTAAAACCCGATCAATTCACACAAAGACGGGGTGGAGTCACACTTGGATCACGACGAGATACGGTGGATTAAGTCTCGAATCACACTGAGACGCGCTCGAGTATTGCCCAGATCATGCTGAGATGTGGTCTAAATAAGCTCGGATCATGTTGAGACAAGGTTGATTGTCACTCGAATTACGGCGAGAAGCAGTGGAGTCTCACTCGAATAACGTCGGGGAACACTTGAGTCACGCTTAGATCATGTTGAGACACAGGCAAGTCAAGCTATAATGACTCAAAGACGAAGTGGAGTCATGCTCAAATCACACAGAGACAGAGTCGAGTCAGGCTCAGATCCCATTAAAATCTTGTCGAGTAAATCTAATATCACGTCGAGACGTGCTTGAGTCAGGCTCAAATAACATGTATATACAGTCATGTCAGGTTCGAATTAGGCTGAGACGCGGTCTATTCATGTTTTTAACGAATGGACAAGTAGTCGAGTCACCCTCAGTAAAGTCAAAAAGTGGTCAACTCATGATAAGACATGGTCGAGTCACGCCACGATGTAGTCAAGTCACACCCATATGCGACCTAGATATGCCGAGACGTGGTTGAGTTACACAAAGAGGGGTCTTGTCACACAGAGTCATGGTCGAGTCACCCTGAACCACAGTCGAGTGACTCCAACATGTGGTCGAATTATGTCAGATCACGTCGATGCACAATTGAGTTAAGCTTAGATCATGCTGAGAATCGGTTGAGTCAGGAAGGGATCACACTAAAAAGCAATCTCATATCACATTGGGACACGATCGAGTTACGTCAAGATGAGGTCAAGTGACACTGAGTTGTGGTCGAGTCACACCGAAATAGGGTCGAGCCATGTCGTGACGGGATTGACTACCTGAGACTTGGTCAAGTTACATCGAGACGTGATCGAGTCACCCCCGGATCACAATGAGACGCGGTCAGGTGATGCTCGAGTCATGTCGATACAGGGTCGAGTCACACTCAGATCCTAGTGAGATGCGATTGAGTCACGCCGAGATGAGGTCGACTCACTATAAGATGGAGTCAAGTCATGTAGAGAGGCAGTCCAGTCTTGGCGAGATGAGAGTAAGACACATTTAGATGCGGTCGAGATACGCCTAGATGCGGCCGAGTCACACCGAGATGTGATTGAGTCACATTGAGACTAGTTCAAGACATATCGATACGTTTTCTAGTGCTTGTCGAATCTTACTGAGATGAGGTCGTGTCAAGCTCAGATCATGCCAAGAAGCTGTCGAGTGATGCTCGAATGACGCCAAGATGCAGTCGAGCCAAGCTTGTATCCTCATGAGATGCGGCCGTGTCAAGCTCAGACCTTCTTGATATGTGGTTGAGTCATGCTTAGATCACGTTAAGAAGCAGTCGAGTCCCGATCCAATCCTGCCAAGGCGCAGTCGAGTCACATTTGAAGCCCATTAGGATGCGGTTGAGTCAAACCTCGAATCATATTGTGACACAGTCGAGCCAAGCTGGAATTATATGGAGACACGGTCGAGTTATGCTTGGATCACGAAGAGAAGACAGCGAGTAACGCTCAGTTAACACCAAGGCGCATTCCAATCAAGCTCGGATCACACCAAAATAGGGCTGAGTCCCAATCAAATCATTCTTTGACATAGTTGAGTCACACTCAGAGCATGTTGAGATGTGGTCAATTCATACTCTGATCACTCTTAGATGCAGTTGAGTCATGCTTGGATCATCCAAAGATGGGATCGAGGCTCGCTAAGATCATGCAAAGATGTGGCCGAGTCATCCCGAGACAAGATTGTGTCACGCCGAGACGCGGTTGAGTCATGCCAAGACGTGGTGGATTTATGCCGGTACAGGGTCGAGTCACACTCAAATCATGTTGAAACGTGATCAAGTCAAGCTCAAATCCTTTCAAGAAGCGGTCCACTAATGATCTGAATTACGCCTAAATCGGTCGATTCGCGCTCGGATTATGCCAAGGATCAAGTGACACCAAAATTTGGTTGAGTCAGTAATGCTGAGATGCAGATCACATCGAGACGAGGTCGATTCATGCCTACACGTGAGTCATGATGAGATACGGTCGACACGTCATCAAGTCACACCGAGATAATGTCGTGTTATGCCATGACATGGTCGATTCACTCTGGGAAGGGGTCAAATCACGTCGAGATGTGGTCGAATCACACATGAATCACGTAAAGAGAGGGTTAGGTCATGTCGAGATGGGACTGGGACATTCCAAAACGAGGTTGAGTAATGACGACAAGCACTTGAGTTGCGGAAACAGTGGTTTAATTCAGGCGGAGGCACGGTCGAATCACGCCAAGACACGGTTGGGTCACGCAGAGACATATTCGGGTCACGCTCGTGACACGATGAGATACTGATGAGAATGCTCTAAAACACGTCGAGTCAAGGTCAAGTCATGCCGAGACGTGGTCGAGTAACGCCGAGACATTATCGAGTCATAAAGAGTTGCAGTCAAGTTACACCACGATGGTTCCAATAACACTCGAAACATATAGACTTGTGGTCAAGTCGGATCACGTTGAGATGTAGTCAAGTTAAGCTAGGATTCCCTCGAGACGCAGTTGGGTAGCACCTGAATCAAGCGAAGATGTGGTCGAATCATTCCGAGACGGGGTCATGTCACGTTGATACAGGGTAGAGTTATGCCAAAATGAGGTCGAGTCATGCTAAGATGGGGTCGAGTGTCGTCGAGTCATTGTTCAGCCACATTGAAATGACATAGAGTCACATTGAGATAGGTCGAGTAACGCCAAGACGTGGTCAAGTCGCACTACTATTTAACAGAGAGTAAAATGACCTAAAATCCCACAAGCTAATTCAATATCATCCACTTGATTGACAAACATAACTTTTATAGCTGCTTTATCTGCCTGAAGTAGTGTAAACTACAAATGCACTAATAAATATAAAGCAAGACCTACTCCTTCCCATCCCAGGGAATAGAGAACTTACAATAATACAACACCGCATTCTCCAAAGATTGAGAAATAAAAATATATTGGGGGAATTCTTTCTCTAAGAGAAAATATTAACAGTTACATTCAATCACAAACTTGCTAAGACAGGGTCGTGTCAAGGAAATATGAGGTCGTGTCAAGGAAAGATGAGGTCGTGTTATGGTGAGACATGGTTAAGTCAGTCTCGGATTGCGTCGAGATGCAGTCAAGTCAGGCTTGGATCAATTTGCTGAGAGCGTTTGGACGCTATCGAGTAAGGCTCAGATTGTATTAAGATGGGTCGAGTCAAGCTCAAATTGCATCGAGATACGGTGGAGTCCCGATTAGAACCTACCTAGATGCGGCGAAGTCATGTTTGAAGCATATTAAGAAGCGGTCGAGTCAAGCTCGGTCGATGCTAAGACGCGATTGAGTCATGCTCAGATCACATCGAGATGTGGTCAAGTCACACTAGGATCACGCCGAGACAGGGTCAAATGTAACGCCCCAAAACTTCTACGAGAAATACACGAAGAATTGAGCTGAAAACTGGCCAAAATTGACGAGGAACGACCACAGAGACGGCCTATGGCCGTTTTCCATGGCCGTTCAGCCGTCTGGCGTTGAGAAAGGCCAAAAGGAATGACCTTAGGCCGTTTCGATTGGCCGTTCTGGGCGTCTGAATTGGTTAAAAACAAGCGTTTTTACTTGTTTATTGAGAGGAAACATTTCCACCCGAAACCAAACCTTCCTAACTCATTTCCCTCAAAACCCTAGCACGAAAACACCTGCCCACACCCTCCCAAACCTCTAATCTTGTTCCGAAACGTAGAGACTTGCACATTCCATCCGAAAATATCAACCACACGAGCTCTAGGGTTTTTGGACGAGTTTTGACGAGGTGAGTCCCGATTTTTAGGGAAATTGTATGCCATTTGATTGGGTTTTTATGGGGTTTTGTTGGGTTTTACGTGAGAATCAAAATGGTAGGTGTGTTTGGCTTGCATTGTGAGTTTTGAGTGTGGTTAGAAACTTAGGGTTCTTTGGAAAGGTGGAGAGTGGTTGGCAATGCCTGTAGGTATCGAGTTCCGAACTTCGAACCGGAGAGCGGGCAAGGAATTTGTCCTTGGAGCCCGTGGTAAGTGTCTTCAACAGTTACTATTCGTAGTATTAACGTTGTTTAGGATAATATTATGTTGAGAATGGTTCTTTTTCGTATGTTGATTGAATTGAATTCGTAAAAGAAGAATTATGCTTAAACTTGTTGGGTATGGTACAACGAAAGTTGTATGGAATTGAATGGTTAATGTGATGTTTATGTAATGTTTGGTTGGTGTGTGTTGAATGAGTGTTTTAAGAAAGGGAATAGGGTAATGTGATTGGTTTGGTGTTGAATTGAGTAATCATGACTTGTGCGAAGTGAAAGAAATATGGATGTTTGGTCATTGGTTATTTATAGATGTGTTCAAGGTGGACTAATAGAAATGGAATATTTGTGTTGAGTAATATGTGAATTTTCTTGGGAGATAATGACTTGTATGTGTGCTTATTGTTTGGAAAGAATACAAGTGTTGGAATGCAATCTGTGCTGCCTTCTGCAGGTGCAAACGGCCAGGGAACGGCCAGGCTGGCCGTTTCCTATGGCCGTTCTCTTTTTAATGCTGGGCAAGGCCCAGAATGGCCAGGTGAAACGGCCAGGCTGGTCGTTTCCTCAGACCGTTCCCCTTGTTCAGTTTGCTTAAATTAGATAAGTACGAGGTGTTGATAGATACGGTTTGGTCTATTAATTCAAATGCTTAAAGAATTTAATGCGATAATGTTAGGTTATAGAAATGGTCGTTATGAATTGTATGGATATGAATACATCATCTTGTATGTCTTATGTGGAAAATGACTTAGAGAATGAATAAAAGTATATGGAAATGTGTGAACGAGGTGTTGAGTGCGATAGGAACATAATCATAAATCTTATAATGATAACGATTGAACTTTCAAATGTATGCTATGAGATTTCCTTATGATTTGGTGATGGCTTGGGGCAAGTTGGCCGTATATGTTATATGTGAGTATATAATTGAGAATGATGTGGTGAATCATGTTATACTGTTATATGCACGACATGAATGTTCTTGAGGAATGTATTCTCAACTCCCTCGGAGTTACATTTATGAATGATGGTGATGCCATGAATTGGCCGTTGTGAATATATTGATTCATATGGTGGTATGGATGATTGTGGAATATGCATGTGCATATGTTTTTGAGAAAATTGAGATGAATTGCATGAAGTTGCATTCATACATATCATCATTGTGTTGGCATGTGCACGTGTATGTTTAATCCATTGAGATAAAAAAAAGAGCTTATGGCTCACATGTGAAAAGGGGATTTGCCCAATTGTGTTGAGACAGTAGATATTGAGTGAAGGAGAATTGTGTTTGATTTGAGGCAGTAGAGATTGAGTGAAAAAAGGATTTGCCCAATGGTCGTGTCACACCAAGACAGGGTCGAGTCATGTCTCGACGAGGTGACTTCGGGCCGAAACGTGGTCGAGGTAACACTAAGATCGCGCTTAGACGTGCTCGAGTCTCGCTCTTATCACGCTAAGACACAATTGAATTATGCTGAGATGGGTCGAGTCATGCCGATAAGCGGTCGAGTCACACTGGCATCACTCCGAGACGAGGTCAAGTCACATCGAGATGGGTTAAGTCATGCCGAGACAAAGAGCAATCCCGTTAAGATATAGTTAGGTTATGCAGATACGGTTGACACTGTTAAGACATGCTCATATCATGGCAAGACGCAGTCGAGTCAAGCTCGGGTCACGCTGAGATAGGGTTAAGTCACACCAAGACAGAGACAAGCTGGGGTCGAGTCATGGGAAGACGCACTCGTGTCTTGATGAGATACGGTCGAGTCACACTCAAGTCACGCCAGGATGCGATCAAGTTATGTCGAGATGGGGTCGAGTCACACTCACATCATGTCGAGAAGAGGTCCAATCAACCTCATTTCATGGTGAGACAAGATTAAGCCACCCTTAAATCATGCCGAGACACGGTCATTTCACACTCAGATCACGCCCAGATGGGTTAAGGTAACTTGAGATGGTTTCAATTGAGTCATGCCAAGACGCGGCCGAGTCATGCTGAGACGAGGTCGAGTGATGTCGAGACACGGTCGAGTCAGAACGAGACACGATCAATTCATGCCATAATGAGATTGAGTCCTTATTGGGTCATGACAATATACGGTCGAGTCTTACCCAAACGTGTCATGTTACAACGTGACAGGATCGAGTCTTGCCGAGATGTGGTCGACTCCCGTTGCAATGCATTAGAGTCACATTGAGATAACATCAAAACTCGTCGAGACACAGTCGTGTCACGCTGACACACGATCGGGACAGGCCGAGACAGGGTCAAACCACGCTGAGACGCAGTCGAGTCACGCTGTGCTATCATGTAATGCAAAGACGAAATCAAGTCAAGATCATACACGTCAAGACGTGATGAAGTGACATCAGGACCTGGTGAAATACGCCGAGACATGTTTGAGTCACGCTCGAATTCATTCGAGATGTGGTAGTGTCACCCGCAGGTAATGTTGAGAAATGGTTGAGTCATGCTCGAATTCTGTCGAGACAAGGTCAAGTCACCCATGGATCTTGAGGAGACTACGTTGGGTCACGCTCAGATCGTGTCGAGAGACGGTCGAGTCACGATCAGATAATGTCGAGAGGCAGTCAAGTCATGATTAAATCACAACGAGATGTGGGCATTTAAGCTCAGATCACACCAAGTTGCGGTTTAATCTTACTAGGATAACGCCGACACAAGGTCGAGTCATGCTGAGGCGCAACTCTGTCACACTTGGATAACAACAAAACATGGGCATTTACTCTTGGATCATGTCGAGATGTAGTCGGATCACGCTGAGACACAGTCGAGTGACGATAAGACGTAGTAGAGTCACTCTCGGACCACACCGACATAAGGTAGAGACACTATGGTCTCATAATAAGATGCGATCGAAACGCAGTCGAATCACTTTGAGAAATGGTCGAGAGATGCAGGGGAGCGGTAGAGTCATGTCGACATGCAGTCGTGTCAATCTCGGATCACATCGACATGCGATCGAGTCACGCCATAATAGGGTATTGTCATGCCCTAACATGGTCGACACTGTCGAGTCACGTTGAGATGCGATCAAGTCACGCCAAAACGAGGTAGAGTGATGTCGAGACGGGGACAGTAACATTGAGATGCGGTCAAGTCACACCAAGACGGGGTCAAGACACTTAAGATAGGTCTAGTCATACTAAGACGAGTCGTGTCACGCCAAGACATGGTCAAGTCATGCTCAGGTCAGGTTGAGACTGAGTCGAGTCTAGCTCTATAATGTCGAGATTCAATGAGTCACGCTCGAATCAAGGCGAGATTCTGTGTAATCATGCCTGGACAGGATCGAGTAGTGCTGAGACATGGTTGAGTCACGTTGAGATCACGTCGAGATGTAGTCGAGTCATGGCTAGACTTGGTCGAGTCACGCCAAGCACAATCCAGTGACGGTACGATCACACAGAGAAGCAGTGGAGTCACGCTGAGATAAGTTGAAGTCATACTCAGATCACCTCAAGACGCGGTCGAGTCACGCTCGGATCACGTCGAGACATGGTCAAGTCAAGCTCAAATCACATTGAGATGTTCTCGAGTCACACCAAGAGGGGGTCGAGTTAGGCAAGCAGAGTAACACTCGAATGACACTGAGAGGCGGTCGAGTCATGCTCGGATCACCTCGAATGACGCTCGAATCACAATGAGATTGGTAGAGAAGAGTTCAATCATGGCAAGACTGTGTCATGTCATAATGATACGGAGACCAATCACGCCTAGACAAGATGGAGTGACGCCGAGACGCTGTTCAGTCACTTGACAGATTCGAGTCACCACGAGACGCAGTCTTTACTTATTGGGAAATGGTCGAGTCACCACGGGGCATGGTCTAGTTAGGCCAAAAAACGGTCTGGTTACCCTCGGCTCATGCTGAGACGCAGTCTAGTTAAGTTCGGTCCTACCAGATGCGCTTGAGTTGTGCTCGAATAAACCCCAGATGCGGTCCGGTCAACCACAGATCACGCCGAGACACTGTCGAGTAAGAAAGAGATGCAGTCGATTCACTCTCAGACCAAGCCGACGCAGTGTTGAGACACTATGGGGTCATAACGAGATGCAGTCGAGAAGCAGTCAAGTCACACCGAGATGTGGCTGAGAGAATAAGTCATGTCACGCTCGAATTACAATGAGATGCGGTCAAGTCACGCCATAAGGTGCTCAGTCATGCCATGACATGGTCGACACTTTCGAGTCAAGCTAAGATGCAGTGAAGTCACGCCGAGACGGGTTTGAGTCACACCGAGACCCAGTCAAGTCACACGAAGACGCGGTCGAATCACGCTAAGATGGGTTCGAGTGACACCGAGACGCGGTCGTGTCACGGAGAGACATGGTCAATTCATTCCAAAATCATGTTGAGATGCAGTCGAGTTTAGCTTAAATCACGTAGAGATTCGGTGAAGTCACTCTAGAATCATGCTTACACACAATCGAATCACGTTGAGACAGGATCGAGCAGTGGTGAGAGACGGTTGAGTCACGTTGGGAACTCGCCGAGATGCAGTTGAGTCACGATGAGATTGGGTTAAGTCACACCGAGACAAGATCGAGTGATGCTGGGATCACGTAGAGACGCAGTCGAGTGATGCCGACATGGGTTGGAGTCATGCTCAGATCACCTAAAGACTCACTCAAGTCACGGTCGAAACACGTTGAGACATGGTCAAGTCAAGCTCCAATCTCATTGAAATGGGGTCGAATCACGACAAGATGGGGTCGAATCATGTCGAGAAGGAGTCAAGTCAGGCAAGTAGAGTCCCTCTTGAATAACACTAAGATGCGGTCGAGTCACACTCGGATCACATTAAGTGATACTCAGATCACGACGAGATCAGTGTAGAAGTGGTTTAGTCATGCCAAGACGGGGTCTTGTCACAATGATAGCAGGTCCAATCATGCCTAGATGCGGTGGAGTCACGTTGAGATGCAGTGTAACATGATCGAATTTAATTCTCTAAAATAGGAGTAAATCAAGTCCTAATAGTGCTCCAGACAGGTCAAGAAAATGAAGATTACCAGTTAACAAAAGGAATAACGTACGTTATTCCCTGAAATAACGGACGTTGTTATGGAAAAATTTCACATAGATTAATTTTCCAAAATCTACATTAACCTGCTCCAGACAGGTCAACAAAAAGGGATAAAACGGACCTAAAAGCCATAACTTCGTACCCCAACATTACCTCCCCAACCCTTCAGAAACCCTCCCCAACAGTTCAAAAACCCTCACCTAACATATCTTTCCCTAAATTACAATCTTAAACACAAAATCCTTCATATTCTTTCTCTTCAAGAAGCACTAGGGATTAGGGAAAAACCCTATCTTGATGTAAGTTTTTTGCTCTAACACAATTTTTGCATGAGAATCATGAATTTGAGAGCATAGAATAGGATGAGAGGAGAGTATTCTTACATTAGAGCAAACAAAGGGTCTGTGGGATGGTGTAAAGAAAAGAGATTAGGGTTTCGAGAGGAAAGGGGAAATTGATAGGTAGAAATTGAATAGTAACATAAAATTTATAGTTATCGAGTTATTAATTGAATGGATATTATTTAATGATCAATGTATTGGAGCTGCAGAGGAGCCGGATCGATCGCCGGACGAACTCGCCTAGATTTGGGGGTAAGTGTTCAATTGTGAGACTGAGCAATTCTAAGCACATATGCTATAGACGATAGAGCGTCATGTGAGACGGAGTGATTCTAATCGCATCGATGCTTTGTTTCTCAACTTACATAACAATGGCAGTGTGAGACTCAATGATTCCAAATACATGTGAGACTGAGTGATTCTAAGCAGATCGACACTTATTTGCACAGTAAAAAATGAAAATGGTTATGCGAGACTAAGTGATTTTAAGCACATAGGCACCGGTTGATCAATGAGAGAAAGATGGGTAATGTGAGACTAAGTGATTCTCAGCACATGTGCGTTGTATGAAAAGTTGTCATGCGAGAGTGAGTGATTCTAAGCGTATGGGCATCGGTTGAACAACCAATGGAAAGAGAAAGAGGATCCTCTAAACGAAAGAAAGCATGTTAGTGAGAAAGAATGAAAGAGGCATGCCATTTACATGATGCATATACATGGGCCATATTTGTGTTTTGTTGCGAATGTGGAATGAATGTCAAGTGCATTATGTTTATGTATGGTATATTATTGTGTGTGGAAATGTGAAATACAATTTTATGTATCAATTGTGAGCTCATATAGATGTTGTATGATGCGGTTGTTAGGATATTGTGAATTTTAAGGATGAAAGTGTATGAAAGGAAGTTTGAGAGTGTGGTTGAATGTTTAGGTTATGTAATAGAAAATGTTAGTTGCTATCTGAAATGTATAAGTGTTGTGAGTGATTTGAATGCCTAGTTTATGATGTCTTCAGCTGGATAACGTATGTTAGGTAGGCGCTTAACATATGTCATCTACTCACTAGACTGTTCTGTTTTTTTTGGGTTCCAGAAAGTTCAGAGTATCACTAATGTACATTAGTACGTAGATTAACGTAAGTTAATGTGTCCCAGAAGGTTGTTTTGATCCATAAATTGTACTCCAATACTACTTGAAGTTGGGACATGATTGTGGCCAAGTTACGGACTTAAAAGTAATCATTTGTGAATTAAATTACATTATAGAAATCCTGAATCAAACACCCCAGATAATGTATACTAGGATTTAGGAAAAAGAGTAGAACACTCTGTAAAGAACGATAACCTAACAAGTAAGATAAGAGTGAGAATAAATAACAAGTGCATTAGACTCTAAATGGTTAGGTAAGTGACGAGAGGGGTATATGGTTACTGAGTTATATACTCACGTTTTCTGTGGTTGTGTTCGTGCATTACAAACGAGGAGGCTGCCGCGTAGGCTGCTTACACTCTATACTATTTTTGGAGACTCTTGAGGACTATCGTAGTGAGGTCGGGGAATCCATCCATCCATTTGTTTTTTTACAAACAGTATTTTGTAAACTTGTTATTTCTTATTATTGTTGGTAACAGCTGTATAGGGCTTTCCCCAAGACACTCAGCTTTGGTCACTTTTTATAAAGAAAAGGTGTTATGATTTTCTTTCCTTTCCTTTCAAATGATACTCAAAGGTTTTCTGCAAGTTAGAATCAACATACAACATTCAATTGAGATCATTGTGTTAAAAAGAAAAAATTATATGGGAGGGAAAACAATAAATAAACTTATAGTCAAGGAAAAGAGATTTTGAATTTTGAGCATCACACGAAGTCGAGTCACACCTTGACAGGGTGAAGTCACCCCGAGACGCAATCTTATCACGCTGAGAAGCGGTTGAGTCACCACGAGGTGCAGTTCAGTTAGGCCAATATACGGTCCACTTAGACTCGGATCATGGTGAGACGCGGTCTTGTCAAGCTGAGATCTTGCCAAGAAGCGCCTGAGTCGTGCATGGATCTCGTCGAGATGTGGTCTAGTCGAGATGGGTTGCTCAAGCCGAGACAGGTCGAGTCTTGTCGAGACAAAGTCGATTCACACTGAGACGCGATCGATTCACGATCAGACGGAGTTGTGTCACGCCAAAATCACATCGAGACACGGTTGAGTCATGTCGAGATGGGTTGCTCATATCAAGATGGGAGCAAGTCAAGCCAAAACGTAGTTGAGTCACGCTAAGAGGGGCTCTACCCATGCTAATATCACAGAGAGACTATAGTCATGTCATGTTACAACACACCAAGAAGTGGTTGGCTCATGTTCGAAATGCGTCGAGACTCGGTCGAGTCCTTCTCAGATCACGTCGACACGAGTTCGAGTCACCGCAAGACATGGTCGAGTCAAGTCGAGACACGGTCGAAATGCGTTGAGACTCAATTGAGTCACCCAGAGAAGGGTTCAAGTCAAGCCGAGAAGTGGTCGAGTCACGCCGAGATGCAGTCGGGTCTTGTCGAGATGCGGTCAGATCAAACTCAGATCATACAGAGACCCGGTCGAGTAATTCCATGAAATGGTCGCATCACGCTGAAAAGGGCTTGATTTATGTCAAGACGAGGTCGAATCTTGTCGAGATGGTGTCTAGTCATGCCGAGACTGCATCGAGTCACACCAAGAGTGGGTTGATTCATGTGGAGACGCATTCAAGTCATGTCAAGACTCGTTCGCATCACGGTTGGGTGACACCAAGATGCGTTACCGTCACGAAAAGAGGCGATCGATTCACATTGAGACAGGTCGAGTCACACCAAGACATAGTCGATGCACATCGAGACGAGGTCTAGTCCTGCCGAGATACTATTGATTCAATCTCGAATCACACTGAGTCGTAGGCGAATTATGTCGAGATGTAGTCGAGCCACATCGAGACGGGGTTGAGTCATGCCTAGATGGCATCGAGTGATACCTTGACATATTCGTATCATACTCAGATCACAATGAGATGTGGTAGAGTCTCAATGAGAGAAGGTCGAGTTATGCCGAGACACGATTGAGTCATGGCCAAACTGAGTCGACTCATGCCAAGATGGAATCGAGATGTGATCTAGTCTCCTCAAGACATGATTGGGTCACTTCAAACTAACTCAAGTCCTTTCTAAATGCATTTGAGCCATATCGAGGCATGGTTGAGTTACGGTAGAAATTCGTCGTGACGCAGTCGATTCATGCTCATATTTCGTTGAGAAGTTGTCATGTCACGCTTGGATTTGAGTGAAACAAGGTCAAATCATGCCCAAATCACGATGAGACGCGTTCGAGTTACACTAGGATGACTTCGAGATGCGATTGAGTTACACTAGAATCATGTTGAGATGTTGCCAATTTATGCTAGAGCACGCGCGAGACCAGTTGAGACACCCTCGGATCACGCCAAGATGCAGTCGAATAACACCGAGAAGGGACATTTCATACTAAAATGCGGTCGAGTCAACCTGAGATGCAGTCGAGTAATGATTGGATCATGCTGTGATGAGTCACGTGAACACGAGGTTAGGTAACTCGAAGATAAGGTCGAGTCTTGTCTAGATGGGATCGAGTCATGTCGAGACAGAGTCGAGTTTATTGGTGTAAGCCCTAGTCCAATCATTGTTAGATTATATTCTTGTGTAAGAGAATTCATTCAATCTTTTTATAATATTTGTGCGCTTAGAAAGAGTAGAATTATATGATTGAGCATCTCAATATTTATGTTGGTATATGTGATTCATATGCCTGTATGACCTATGAAGCAAGAGAATTCTTTCTAAAACATCCCTAGTCGGTCACCACTATAGGAATAATATATGAATTAAGACAAACATGCTCCTTTTGACTTAGTGGGCTTGCTCCTACTCAACATAGGGGCATGTTGTGTTAGTCAGAACTCATGGATACATGTCTACGTTATTGTATTTAGTTTAAACCTGCCAATCAGAACAACTACATGGTTCAGAGTCATAAGTAATTCTCATCTGAAAGTCTTATGTTGGAGTTCTTAGATTTGAAATCTATGTGAAACTCTGGATGGATTTTTATACATTAACATGCACCTAACGTGACCATAAAGGGGTGACCAATCGCGTCACATTGGCATCCCCTGATATGGGGTCGTGTCAAGATCAAATCGTGCCGATATGCGGTAAAGTCATGCCGACACGAGGTCAAGGCGCGATCAACTAACGCCACTATGTGGTCCAATTACGCCGACATGCAGTCGAGTCTTAATTGGATCATGCCGAGACACTGTCGAGTTGTGCCAAGACAGGGTCGAGTTGCTTCGAGACAAGGTCGAGTCACACTAAGATCATGACTATATCAGTTGAGTTACACCATGGTGAGGACCAGTCACATTAAGACGTGAACGAACCACGCCAAGATGCGATTGAGTTATGCTGAATCATCATCAGAAATGGTCGAGTCACGCTGGGAGAACGCCAAGACATGGTTTAGTCAAAGCTCGAATCTCAATGAGACATAGTTTGGCCAAGCTCAAATCACGTAGAGATGTGAACGAGTCACATTCAGATCACGTTGAGATGCAGTCGAATCACACTCGAATCACGCTCAGACAGGTTTGCTTAACACTAACCGATCTGATCACACCTAGACAAGGTCGAGTCATTTTGAAACAACCCGAGAAGTGATCAAGTCCAGCTCAGATCAATCGGAGGCAAAATTGAGTATCGGTAAGATCATGCCAAGACGAGGTTGACTAACGCTTAGATGACACCAACATGCGATTGAGTCATGTTGAGACGCAGTCGAGTCAGTTTGGGATCACGCGGAAGCACGGTTGAGTAAAGTCGAGACGAGGTCGAGCTATGCTCACATGCGTTTAAGTCACATCGAGATGTAATCGAGTCATGGTAGCATTGGGTCTAATCGCACTCGCATCACACTGAGATGCAATTTAGTCAAGCTCAAAGCATGTCGAGACACGGTTGAGTAATTATCGCATCATGCCGAGACACGGTTGAGTGACACACAAATCATGCCGAGATAGAGTTGAGTCATGCAAAGCACAGAAGTTTTCTAGTCATGTAAATATTAGGTGAGAAGAGGTCAAGTCACACTAAGATAGGGTTAATTCACACCGCGACGGGTCAAATCATGTGAGATGTTTTGAGTCACACTCAAATCAAGTCTAGACGGGGTCGAGTCATACGGAGACACAGTCGAGTCACGTCGAGACGGGGTTGAGCCACATCTAGATATGGTAGAGTATTGCCGAGATGTAGTTGAGTCATGTAGTGGCAACGTTAAGTCATTTCGTGACGGGGTTATTCATGTTGAGACACAGTTCGGGCATGTCAAGTTAGAGTTTAGACTCACTCGGATCACATTGAGATGCAGTGGAGTCATAGTGAATTCATACTCAGATCCCATTGTGAAGTGATTGAGTCACGGTCAGATCACGTTCAGACACGGTCGTGTCACCCTCTGATCCCGTCCAGACGAGGTTAAGTCAAGCTCAGATCACGTCGAAACATAGTCGAGTCACCAAAGACACTGTAGAGTCTCGCTCGGATCACACTGAGACGCGGTCGAATCAAACTCGGATCACACCGAGATGCAGTCCAGCCCCCTTGGATCACACCGAGATGAGCTCGAGTCTTGCTCATATCACGTCGAGACACCATCGAGTCACGCTCGCATCACGCTGAGACATTGTCTAGTAACGCTCAGATCACGTGGAGACACGGTCTAGTCACAGTCAGATCACACCAAGACACATTTGAGTCAAGTTCAGATCACATTGAGACGAGGTTATGATGCTATCGAGTTACGCTCGGATCATGTCGAGACACGGTCAAGACATGCTTGAATCACGGTAAGACGGGGTCGAGTCAGGCTCAGATCAAGGAGAGACAGGGTCAAGTCACACTCAAATCATGGCGATTGAGTCATGCTACTCAAGGCAAGACGCAGTTGAGTCACACGCAAATCGCGGTCAAATGTGGTTTAGTCACGCCAGGGTTGCTACTAGATGGCTCGAGTAACACTCGGATAACAATGAGACGAGATCCACTCATGCTCGAATTGAGGATGGACAAGGTCGAGTCCCACTGGGATAGCGTTGTGACATGGTCCGGTAGGATAGCGCCAAGATGGGGTCGAGCCATGCTTGGAATGCACTGAGACGGGTCGAGCCATGCTCAGATCGCACCGAGATGGGTCACGCTTGGATCGTGCTAAGAGGCAGTCGCGTCATGCTCAAATCCTGCTTAGACTTGGTTGTGTAAGCTTGATAACGCCTAGATGCAGCAAAGTCATACCGACACATAATTAAGTTGCGGTATAGTCATGTTGAGACACGATCGACTCACGCTTAAATAAAATCGAGACACGATCAAGTCACACTGAGATAGGATTGAGTTATACCGAGATAGGGTAGAGTAATGGTCAAATCACATCGAGACATGATCAGGTCACGCTGAGACAGGGTTGAGTCACTTCGAGATAAGTTGAGTTATGTCGAGACGCGATGGAGCCACTCTTGAATCATGCCGAGATGCAGTCGAGGCAAGGTCGGATCATGCTGAGATGAAATTGAGTCAATCTCGGATCACGCTGAGATGCGATTGAGTCACAGTCAGATCACTCTGAGATGCGGTCAATTCAAGCTCAGATCACGATGAGATGCAATCGATTCACACTGGGAACATGCCGAGACACAGTTGAGACTCGTTGATATGAGGTTGAATAATATAGAGATGCAGTTGAGTCACACTCGCATTATGCCGAGATGGGGTCGAATAACATCGAGACACAGTGGAGTCATACCGAGAAGCGGTCAAGTCATGCTCGAACCACACCAAGAAAAGAACGAGTAACATCAAGATAAGCTCAGTCACATTGATACTGCATCAATTCACACTCGGATTAAGCAGAGACGCGGTCAAGTCATGCTCGGATCACGCCGAGGTGCAATTGGGTCACACTCAAATTACGTGGAGATGCAAATGAGTCAAGCTCAGATTACTCCGAGAAGGGTTGGGTCACCTTCTATTCATGCCGAGACGTTGTCGAGTCACTCATCTATCACATTGAAATACAGTTGAGTCACATTCAAATCACACCGATCAACAATTGAGTGAAGCTTCGTTCATGCCGAGATGCGGTCCAGTCATGCTAGACTTAAGCTGAGAAAGAGTGCAGTCCTACCGAGATGGGGTCGAGTCAAGCGGAGATGAAGACGCAGTAGAACAATTTGTGAGTCACAGTAAAGTCACACAAGATGGGTTCAAGTCATGTCGAGACAGGGTCGAGTCATGCTGAGACAAGGTCGAGTGATGCCTAGAAGGGGTCACGTCTCTTCGAAACGGGGTAGTGTCACGTCGAAACTCGGTGGGGTCATACCGAATCACACAAAGACAATGTGGAGTAACGCTGAATCACACCAAGGCAAAGTAGAGTCAGGCTCAGATCCTGTTCAGATGTTGTCGAGTCAATCTCGTATCATGTCGAGACGCGGTCGAGTCAGGCTAAAAACACATAGATACAGTCGTTTAAGGCTTGTATTAGGCCAAGATGCAGTCGAGTCACGCTTTGAACCTACTGAGAAGCGGTACAGTCACCGTTAGATAAAGTCAAAAAGTGGTCAACTCATGACGAGACGTGGTCGAGTCACGTCGTGATGAGGTTGAGTGACACCCATATGCGGTCTAGACATGTCGAGACGTGGTCGAGTCATATAGTGATTGGTCGTGTAACACCGAGTCGAGGTCGAGTCACCATGAGCTACAATTGAGTGATTCCGAGATGGGGTCGAGTTATGTCAGATCACGCCTACACAAAGTTGAGGCAAGCTTGCATTAAGCTCAGACCCGGTCGAGTCAGGCAAGGATCACACTGAAAAGCAATTAAGTCAGGCTCGAATCAAGCTAAGACACTCAAATCAACCGGGGACGCGGTCGAGTCAACTCGAATCCTGTTGAGACTGTTAGTATAAGCCCTAGCCCAATACATTGCATGTAAATTTTATTATTTAGTAATAAAATTATCAGGCATTATTTTATCACTTCATGTATTGACATGTGGTATGTGCTTGATAAAATATCCAAGAACGTTAATTAAGCGCTTGAGATATCAAGGTTGAGGACCTTGATTGTAGAAGCTAGAAGTTATGAGATTAACTTTCTAAATATCCCTAGTCTCTTGTTTTTATGGGAATAGAAATGAATTAAGACAAGTATGTTCTTTGTAGGTGATCATGTTTTACAGGTCACAGATATTTGGGATATCTAGCAAAGTGCATAGGTAAAATGTAGGACATTTGTCTTTGGAGGGCGATCACTATTTGTAATGTCAAATATTATCCTTAGTTTTAAAATCATTGTGCCTCTTGTTTTGATTTTTTGTGTGCTTTGACATATACTTAACGTAACCATAAAAGGTTGACAAGTATGAGTATGATTGGTTATGCTAAGAATCATAAGTAAGAGCATGAGTGAAGTAAAGGGATTGACCCTCTCATAAAAATGACAACAGATATCATTGGCCGCTTCATAAGCAAGATTGGGAAGAGTGTGGCCACACATAAGAAAATGATTAGGCCATTTATTTGATCTTATCAATTTTTCATACAGATGAAGAAAGTGATTTAGCACTAAGTAAGGGTGTTTTGGACATGCCTTACGCTAATCATGATATCGAAGGTCAAGGGATGAATTTTAATTGTAGTAAGATTGTTGACACCGCTTATCAACTATTTAATTTAGGATGATCATATTGTCTTACTAGAGAATGCCTATGATTTATGAGTTATTAAACTCACTACGTTTATTAAATAGTCCTAAAAATCTCATATGGTTGACGAAAAACCAAAATTGATATTTTCAGTATCTCACCTTAGGTCAAAATTTGGCTATTAGGCCAGACTTGGGATTTGAGCTAACTTTGGTATGTTAAGAGAAGATTAATGTGGGATAAATTAAAAAAATTCCTGCTAATTATCAACATAGAGTCACAGCATTGGAGGGTTGTTTTTAAAAGGATTTTTTTTAATTAAACACTTAACAAAGTCCTAATGGTATTAGGATTGTTGAGAGGTTTAATGATCTACAACTCTTCTTTACAGAAACAACACAAACCCTAGTCTTTTATTCATATGAGTGTGGGAGTCATCCCCTTCAAGCACCTCCATTATCGTGAGCCTCCCATTAAAATCAAACAGAGTGATTCTTAAGTTTTTTCCAAGCGTGACGTGAGACTAAGAGGCTGATCATATAGTTTGATTATCGCTGTGTCCTCCATTTCACAAGATTCTCTTCCGTTTGACCAAGAACAAGGTCAACTGATTCTATCTTTGTGCTAGTACACTTTCTGCTAATCCATGTGTTAGTTTTGCACAGGAATCACTTGTGTGGTTCTTTTACGGTGTCATAAAGGTCGTCTCGGAGTATTTTGCGGCGGTAGAAACTTGTTTTTACCAATATGTACCTACGTTTTTTAAGGAGCCACATCAAAGTGAGTTCTTTCCTTTAAAGATTTAGTTTTTTTTATAACAAGATATCAACTAGGAATAAATATATGTGTTTCCTGATTTCTGATGTTGTTCTTGGTTGTCTTTAACGTGTTCTTGAGTGTTTTTCTGCTGCCATAAATGTTAGAACATGTTAGAAAATCTAACAGAGACACGATCGAGTTACATCAAGACGGGTTCAAGCCATGCTAAAATGAGATCAATACACATCAAGTCGCGGTCCAAAAAAGTCGAGACATGATTGTGTCATTCTCATATCACGATAAAAAGTGGTCGGGTCATACTGAAATTGGATCAAGTCATGCTGAGATGGGGTTAAGTCACATGGAGACGGGTCAAGGCATGCCAACACATGGTGAAGATGATATCGAGTTACGCCGAGACAAGGCTGGTCATGATGGTACGCGATCGAGACATGCTCGGATCATACTGAAACACAGTCGAGTCATACTGAGTTGTGATCGAGTCATACTGAGACAGTGTCAAGCCATCTCGTGACGGGGTCAACTAACGCCAAGACAAGGTCGACTTATGTCAAAACTTGGTCGAGTTACATCAAGACGTGGTCAAATCACGCTTACACAGGTATAGTCACGCCAGGACAAGATCGAGTCACCCCAAAATAGGGTTGAATCGACCTCAAATAAACTTGAGATGCAATCGAGTCAAGCTCTGATCTATTCAAGACTCAATCGAGTCACGCCGAGATGAGGTTTAGTCAAGCCAAAAAGAGGTCAAGTCATGTCAAGAAGCAGTCTAGTTGTACCAAGACGTGGTCGTGCCACACTAGGATCACGTAGAGACACAATTAAGTCACGTCGAGATACGTCGAGTCACACCGATACAAGATTGGATTATATTGAGACGGGGTCGAGTCACATCGAGTCGTGGTCAAGTCACACTTGGACCGTGTCGAGTCATGTCAAGACAGGATCAAGTAACACTCGAATAATGTCAAGCTGCGATCGGTTCACACCGAGATGCAGTTGACTCATGCTCTAGTGTGGTGAAGTCACGCCGTAATGGGGTTGAGTCATGTTTTGACAAGGTCAATTCAAGTTGAGACACGATAGATCACATCGAGATGGGCACTAGTCATGCCAAGACGGGGTCAAGTCACATGAAACAGGGTTGAGAGTCATAGTCGGATCTTGCCAGATCATAGCGAGATGCAGTCAAGCGATGCTCGAGTCACGTCGAGTCAGGGTCGAGTTCTGCTCGGATCATAGTGAGATGTTATGAAGAGAGGCGTTTGAGTCACTATAAGATGCAATCGAGTCATGTGGATAGGTGGTCGAGTCTTTGCGAGACGAGATCGAGACACATTTAGATGCGGTAAAGATAAGCCGAGATGCAGTCGAGTCACCCCGAGACACCACTGAGTCACGCTGAGCCGGGTCAAGACAGAACGACACATTATCTAGTCCTTCTTATCGTATCTTGCTGAGATGCAGTTGAGTCATGCTGGGATGACGCCAAGAAGTTGTCGAGTCATGCTCGGGCGATGCTGTATTGCAGTCGAGTCCTGATTCGATCACGCCCGGAAGCTGTCCAGCCGCATTTGGAGCCTGTCATGACGTGGTTGAGTTAAACCTCAAATCATGTTGTGACGCAGTCGAGCCAAGCTGTGATTATATAGAGACATGGTGGATTTATACTCAGATCATGTTGAGACGAGAGCGAGTAGTGCTCTGTTTAAGCCAAAACGCATTCAAATCACGCTTGGATCACCCCAAAACAGGGTCAAGTCGTGATCATATCATGCGCAAACACGGTTGAGTCATGCTTAGACCACGCCGAGAAGTGGTTAATTAAAACTTTGATCAGTCTAAGATTCATTTGAGTCATGCTCGAACCACAAAGAGACGAGATCGAGTCACGCTGGAATCACTCTGAGATGCGATTGAGCCGTGCTGTGACGTGGTCTAGTCATGCTGGGATCACGCCGAGATGCGATTGAACATTGCTGAGACGTGGTGGACTCACTCTCGAATCACGCTGAGACACGGTCAAGTTACGCTGAGATAAGGTAGAGTCACCCCGAGAAGCGGTTGAGTCATGCCGAAATGCGGTTGAGTCATGCCGAGGTGCGATCGAGGAATTATGATAGAAGGTTGAGTCACACTTGAATCATGTTGAGATGCGATTGAGTCAAGCTTGAATCCCTTCGAGAAGCGGTCCAGTAATGATCTGATCAAGCCACAACAATATAGGGTTGAATAATGTCAATACGCGGTCGAGTCACGGTAAGACGGTTTCGAGTCATGCCGAATCACACGGTCAAGTTCAAGCATTGCTTGGATCAAGATGCAGTCATCACACCGAGTTAGGGTCGAATGACGACGTCGTGTGGCACTAAGACAAGGTAGAACCATCCCGAGATGTGGTCGAATCATGCTCGATTCATGCCTAGATGGAGTCAAACCACGTTAAGACGAGTTAAGCCTTACTCAGGCGGGGTCAAGTCATGTGGAGATGTCATCGAGTCACGTAGAGACATGGTCAAGTCATGCCAAGATGCGGTTAAGAAGTAGTCAAGTTACGCCAAGATGCAGTCGAGTCACAACAATGTGGGGTCGAATAATGTCGATATGTGGTCGAGTCACAGTAAGATGGTTTCGAGTCATGCCGAATCACACGGTCAAGTTCAAGCAACGCTTGGATCACACAGAGACAATCAAGTTGAATCACGCCTAGATATGGTCGACCCAAACTCAGATCGCATTGAGACGCGGTCGAATCAAGCCAAGATCATTTGAGTCACACAGAGATAGGTCGAGCCACACTGAAATAGGGTAGAGTGTCGCCTAGATGGGGTCGAGTCATACTGAGACACGGAAAAGTTATGTCGATACTTGGGGGAGTCACGCTGAGATGCAGTCGAGTCACTCCGAGACGGGGTCTAGTTATGTCTAGACAGGGCGAGTCAGGCTAGGGAGTCACAATTGGATCACGCAGAATCGTGATGTAGTTAGGCTTAAATCGCTCTGAGATGCCCTTTAGTTAACCTCGAATCCCCCGAGATGCGATCGAGTCAAGCTAAGATGAGGTCGAGTGACTCATGGATAATGCAGAGACATGGACAAATCAAGCTCCCGACAAGATGAGATACGGTTGAGAATGTTCGAAATACACCGAGTTATCGTCAAGTCATGCTGAGAAGCAGTTGAGTCACGCCGAGACATTGTCGAGTAATGCCAATATGCAGTCAAGTTACATCAAGATGGTTCAAGTCACATTCGAAACATTTAGAGATATGGTCAAGTCAGATCACGCAGAGATGCAGTCGAGTTAAGGTTGGATTTGCCAAGAAGCAGGTAGGTCAAGCTTGAATCAAGCCGAGACGCAGTCGAGTCATACCAAGACAGGGTCGTGTCATGTTAAGACAGGGTCGAGTCATGATAAGATTGGGCAAGTTACGTTGAGATGGGTCGAGTGTCATCGATCGCTGTTCAGCCATGTTCAGTCGACGTAGAGTCACATTTAGAAGCATAACTTTTATAGCTGCTTTATCTGCCTGAAGTCATGTAAACTAGAAAGGAACTAACATATATGAAGCAAAGACCTACTCCCTCCCATCCTAGCGAACAGAGAACTTATAGTAATACAATGTCGCATTCTCCTAAGATTGAGCAACAAAAAGAAATATACTAAGGGAAATCTTTCTCTAAGAGAAAATCTTAATAGTTACATGCAATCATAAATTAGCAGATACAATGTCATTTCAAGGCAAGAGGAGGTAGTGTCATTATGAGACTGGTTTGAGTAAAGCTCGAATCTCGCCGAGTTAGGGTCAAGTAAGGCTCATTACGCATAGAGACACTTTCAAGTTAAGCTCGAATCGCACCGGGATGCAGTTGCATCTCGCTCGAATCTTATCGAGACGACCGAGAGTCACGATAGGATCATGTCGAGACGCGATCGAGTGATACTCAGATCCTACTAGGTTCTAGACGAGTCACGTTTAGATCAGGCTAAGATGTAGTCGATTCAAACTCAGATCATGGAAAGACGTGATTCAGTCACACTCGCATCACGCCAAGACGCAATCAAGCCAAGCTCAAATCCCATTGAACTATTGAGGAGTCACACTAGGATCACGTTGAGATGCGATCGAGTCACATCAATACGAATTCGAGCCACTCCAACAGGCTGTCGAGTGAAGGTCGGATCAAACTGAGCCATGATCGAGTCACATCGAGATGGTGTTGAGTCATGTCTATACGAGTCCCGACACATTCGGATCACACCGAGATGCGGTCGAGTCACGCTCAGATCACACTTAAAGGCAATTTTGGAATGCTCAAGTAGTGTAGAAATTTAGTCGAGTCAAGATTATGTCACGCCGGCACAAGGTGGGGTCAAAATTAATTCACGCTGAGATGTTGTGGAGTCACGCATGGATCACGTTAAAACGCGGTTGAGTAATAGTCAGATCATGCTAAGACACGGTCGAGTCAAGCTCGGATCACATAGAGACGTAGTTGCGTCATACTCGTCTCATGACCTAGTCACACTGAGATGTAGTCAAGACGTAGTCGAGTCACCTAAAGACAAGGTCGATTCACCTAAAGACATGGTCGATTCACGATGAGAAGGGGTCAAATTACGGTAAGACAGGGTGGAGTCATTCTTGGATTAAGTTGAGATGGGTCGAATCACGTCGAGACGCGGTAGAGTCATGCCTTAATGCGATAGATTCTTATTCAGACACAGACGAGACACGTTTGAGTCTCCCAAGACAGGGTCTAGTGACGGTGAAATGGGATCGAGCCACAATGAGACGTGTTAAGACACGCTCGACTTATGTCGAGACACGGTCGAGTCATGCTAGATCATATTGAGACATCGTCGAATCACACTCAGATCATGTCGAGACACGATCAAATCGTGCACTATAATGGCTGGACGCGGTCGAGTCAATCTCTAATAACTCCGAGAGGAGATCAAGTCATGCTCAGATCACACCAAGATGTGGTCGACTCACGCTGAGATGGGGTCGAATCACGCCGAGATGGGTCGAATCATGGGGTCCAAGACATGGTAGGGTCTCGCCAGGATGTAGCTTAGTCAAGCCGAGACGGGATCGTGTCTTGCCAAGACGCGTTCGAGTCACACCGAGATACTATTTAGTCATTTTCAGATTACATCAAGACGTAGTCGAGTCACGCGAAGATAAGGTTGAGTCACGCCAAGATAAGGTTGAGTCATGTTCAGATCCCGCCATGACGTGGTCGATTCAAGCTTGGATCCCATAGAGGTTCTGTCGAATTAAGCTTGGATCATGCCAAAACACAACCGATTCACGATTGGATCGCACCGAAAGGGGGTTGAGTCATCCTAGATTACTGCAAGACACAGTCGAGTCATGTTGACACACAGTCGAGTTATGTCAAGATAGGATCAAGTTAGCCAAGATGGGTTGAGTTATGCCAAGATGCAATCGAGATGCAGTTGAGTCACACCGAGACAGGATCAAGTCAAGTCGAGACGGGGTCGAGTTGCACCGAGATGCAGTGTAGTCCTGCTCAAATCATGAAGAGATGGAAATGAGTCACGCCGAGACAAGGTTGAGTCACGCTCAGACGAGGTTTAGACACGATTGAGCCACCCCGAACCATAATCGAGTCACGCCAAGATGCAGTCGAGTCACGTTTAGATGCGGTAAAGTCACACTCGAATGACGGCAAGATGCGCTCTAGTGACTCTCGAATCCCGTCGAGATGCAGTCAAGTTATGCTCAGATCACGATGAGACACAATCGATCCATGCTCGGATAAAGCTGAAATGAGGTTGAGTGATTTCAAGATGAAATCGGGTCATGCCGGAACAGCATCGATTCACACACAGATGTGCTTAATTTACGCTGAGACAAGGTTGAGTGACGCTGAGAAGCATACGAGACACGGTCAAGACACGACATGAAGAGTTAAATTCACTCCGAGATGAGATGGAGTAATGCCGAAGCAGTGTTGAGTCACACGTAGACATGGTCGAGGATGCTCCAATCCTACTAAGATGTCGTATTGTCCTAATCGGATCACGCATAGACTCGTTTAAGTGACACTAGGAGCATGTTGAGATGCGATCGAGAGCTCGAATCACGCTGAGAGTCGGTCGAGCCATGCCAACACGGTGTTTAGTCACGTAGAGATGCAGTCAAGTCATGCTGGGATGCAGTCGAAACGTGATCAAGTCTGGCTCAGATCACATCGAGATGCGGTCGAATCACGCTAAGATGTGGTCGAGTCACACTGAGACGTGCTTGAGTCACTGTAAGAGGGGATTGAGTCACGTCAAGATATGGTTGAGTCACGCTCAGGTTACACCGAGAATGGTCGAATTGCATTAAAATGTGGTCAAGTCACGTTGGGACGGGGACGAGTCATGCCTAGAAGTGGTTGAGTCACGTCGACACACTGTCTAGTCATGCATAGATGCGGTAGTGTCACGCCGAGATAGCTTGAGTAATGCGGGGGTCGAGTCATGACAAGACAAGGTCGAGTCACAGTAAGACGGGATTGAGTCACGTCGAGACAGGTTGACTCACGCTGGAGTTACGTCGAAAAATGGTCTAATTGCATCGAAACTTGGTCGAGTCATGCTGAGACGTGGTCGAGTCACGTCAAGAAACGGATGAGTCACACTGAGAAGTGGTCGAGTCACGTCAACGCGCAATCGAGTCATGCCTAGATACGGTGGAATCACGCCGAGACTAGGTTGAGTAATACTCAGATCATACCAAGATGAGGTTAACTCACGCTCATATCACGTAAGTTACAATTGAGTCATGTTGATATGCGGTCGAGTCACTCGGGGATCACGCAAAGGCACGCTCGAGTCACGTCAAGATGGGGTCGAGTCACACACGGATGAAGCTGTGATGAGGTTGAGTCATGCTCGGATCATGCCGAGATGCAATTGAGTGAAGATCGGTTAATGTCGAGACGCGGTCAGGTCATGCTGGGCTCAAGCCGAGAAAGAGTCCTGTAGAGATGGGGTCGACTCACTTTGAGACGCAATTGAGTCAATCCGAGACGAGTCGAGTCAAGATGAGTTGTGGTCAAGACGCGGTCAAATCACTTGTGAGTCACAATATGGTCACGCCAAAATGGGTCAAGTCACGCCAAGAAGGGGTCGAGTCCAGTCGAAATGGGGCTGAGGCATGTCGGTGGAGTGACGCTGAGACAGTGTCGAGTCATGCCGAGACCTGGTCAAGTCATACTCGGATCCCACGTGACACTCTTGAGACACGCTCGAATCCCACAAGAAGTGGTGGAGCCATACTTGGATCACGTCGAGACAAGGTTACGTCCCCATCAGATACCATGGAGACATAGCCGAGTCACACTTGTATATTGCTGAGATGCGATCAAGCCACATTAAAATCACGTAGAGATGCGGTCGTGTCACGTTTTGGTCACTCCAGGATGAGGTTGAGTCCCGACCGAATCACGCCCAAACATGATGAAATTACACTTAGAGTAACATGAGATGTGGACGTATCATGCTCAGGTCATGTTAAGATAAGGTCGAATAAAGCTCAGATCATTTCGAGATGCGATTGAGTAATGCTCAAATCTTGCAGAGACGCGATTGAGTTATGTTAGAAGCACGCAGAGATGTGGTCGAGCCACACTAGGATCAAGCCAAGATGCGGTCGAGTCACGCTGAGATATAATCGATTGAAGCCCCCAAAACACAATGGTGTCATGCCAGAGACAATCTTGTCACGCTGAAGTAGGGCCGAATAATCTCAAGACGGGGTAAAATCCGGTCGAGATGCGGTCAAGTCATGTCGAGACGTGGTTGAGTTTTGTCGAGACGTGATTGAGTCACGTCAAGACGTTCAATCATGATCGGATCAAAGTGAGATGCTGTATATTAATGCTCATAAAGGGTAGAGTCATGTAGAGATGGGATTGTGTCAAGTAAAAGCGTTGTCAAGTCAGGCAAAGTCGCGGACGAGATACGTCTATTTGTGGTAAAGTCAAGCTGAGACACAATCGAGTAAGACGAGCGGGATCCAATCATGCTAAGATGCCGTCGCGTTATGCTGAGACGTGGTCCAGTCACCTAAAGCTACAAAAGTGTCACGTCGAGATGGGGTTGAGTTATACCGAAACGCGATGGAGCCACACCTAGATAGGGTGCAGTCAAACTCAAATCCCACCGAGATGCTGTCACGTCATCTCACATCTTATCGACATGCAGTCGAGTTACGCTCGAAACAGTCCGACAGACATTTGAGTCACGTTAGGATCAAGCCAAAACGTGTTCAAGTCACTCTCAGATCTCTTCAAGACGTGTCGCTTGAGTAGCTTATATCATGCTGAGACATTGTTGAAGCACACTCTATTCACACTGAGACACGGTCGAGGCACACTCTATTCACAATGAGACAAGGTCGAGGCACACTCTATTCACACTGAGACACGGTCGAGGCACACTCAGATAATGCGAAGACATGGTTTAGTCACTCTTAGACCATGTTAAGACGTGGTGAAAGCAGGCTTCAATCACACAGAGGCTGGATGAGTCCCGCTCGTATCATGCTGAGATGGGGGTATAATCATGCCGAGATGGGGTATAATCATGTCGACACGTGGTCAGGACACAGTAGAGTCACACTTTGACACGACCATGTCACGCCGAGACTTCGTCGAGTGATGTCGAGATGGGGATGAGTCACAGTGAGATTAGGTAGACTCATACTCAGGTGGGGTTAAGTCATTCCAAGACAGGATCAGGCCATGCTGATATGGGATCGAGTCACGCCAAGACATGATCGAGCCATACTAAGCCGGGGTCGAGTCGAGTTAAGACTTAGTCGAATCTTGGTGAGTGGTGGTCAATCACACCGAGTCACGGTCGAGTCTTGTAAAAACAAGCTCGAGTAACTCCAAGTGAGTTATTTTCTTTTACGGTTTGATTTTTCCATTAACTAGTTATCAACATGGATTAAATATATGTGTTTGATGGATTTTCGTGGTCAATGTTGGTTGTCTTTGATGTGTTCTTGATTGTATTTCTACTGCCTAGAAGTTACAGCATGTAAGAAAACCCAACAGTTGAGTCACGCTGAGGTGGGGTCGAGTCATACTTGGATTCTGCCGGGATGTTGTCGATTTACCTTTGGATCGCGGTGAAACGCAGTCGACCGATGCTCCAATCATGCCGAGACAGGGGTCGAGTCGCGATCGGATCATAGTTAGATGCAGTCGACTCACGACGAGATGCAGTTGTGTCACTATAAGAAGCAGTGGAGTCATACGGAGATGCAATCGAGTCTTGGCGAGACGAGATCGATGCACATTGAGATGCTGTCAAGATACGCCGAGATGCAGTAGAATCATACCGAGATGTGATTGAGTCACACTGGGACTGGGAGAAGCCACACCGAGATGTTGTCTAGTATTATTGGATTTTGCCAAGATGCGATCGAGTCAAGCTCTGATCACCTTTAGATGCAGCTGAGTCCAAATCGGATCACGTCCATACGTCGTTGAGTCACATTTCGAGCCCGTTAGGATGTGGTCGAGTCAAACCTCGAATCATTTTGTGACACAGTCGAGCCAGGCTCGGATTATACGGAGACATGGTAAAGTTATGCTCAGATCAGGTTGAGCTGAAAGCGAGTAACGCTCAGTTCACACCAGGACGTATTCCAATCACGCTCGCATCACACCAAAATGGGGCTGAGGCCCGATCAAATCATGCTTTGACACGGTTGAGTCACACTCAGAGCATGCTGAGACGTAGTCAATTAAAACTCTGATCACTCACAGATGCAGTTGAGCCGTGCTAGGATCACGCGAAAGTGGGATCTGAGCTCGCTAAGATCACTCCTAGACGTGGTCGAGTCATCCCGAGACATGATTGAGTCACGCCAAGAGGCAGTTGAGTCACACCGAGATACTGTGTAGTCACGATACAAGGTCGAGTGAGACTCAAATCACGTTCAAACGTGATTGAGTCAACGTCAATCCATTCAAGAACCAGTCTAGTAACGATCCGGATCACGCCAAAATGCGGTCGATTTATGCTCAAATTACGTCGAGACGGGATGAGTCATACTGAAATTTAGTCTAGTCATGCCTAGATGCTTTTGAGTCAAGACGAGGTTGAGTCATGCTGAGATGCAGATCAAGACGAGGTCGAGTCACGCCTAGATGTGTTTGAGTCATGTTGAGATGCGATCGAGAGGACATCGAGTCAAACCGAGACAATGTCGTGTCATGCCAATACATTGTCGAGTCATGTTGAGATGGATCGAATCGCGTCGAGATATAGTCGAGTCACACTCGGAACACGCCTAGACAATGTCAAGTCATGTCGAGATGGGATGGATTCATTCCCAAACCAGGTTGAGTCACGACGACAAGCAATCGAGTCACGCAAAGATTGGGTTGATTCACGCCGAGACGCGGTCAAGTCACGCCAAGATACGGTTGAGTCACTTAGAGACATGGTGAAGTTATGCTCGCGACAAGATGAGATACGGTTGAAAGTTCTCGAAACATGTCGACTTGTGGTCAGGTAATGCCGGGACGTGGTCGAGTAACGCCGAGACATTATCAATTCATAACGAGATGCAGTCATGTTACACCGAGATGGTTCAAGTCTCACTCAGAACATGTAGAGACGTGGTCAAGTCCAAACAAGTCGAGATGCAGTTGAGTTAAGTTCAGATTCCAGTGAGACGCAGCTGGGTCAAGCTTCAATCCAGCCGAGATGCAATTGAGTCATGCCAATATGGGGCCGAGTGTCGCTGAGTTACTGTTCAGCCACGCTGAGACGACGTAGACTCACATTAAGATGGGTCGAGTAATGCCAAGACGTGGTCGAGTTGCACTACTATTTGAAAGAGAGTAAAATAACCCGAAATCTCATGAGTTAATTCAAAATCATCCACTTGATTGACAAGCATAGTGTTTTTAGCTTCTTTATCTGCCGGAAGTTGTGTAAACTAGCAATGAGAAATCAACTTACAAATATGAAGCAAGAGCTTCTCCCTCCCATCCCTGGGAACAGAGAACTTACAATAATACAATGCCACATTCTTCGAAGATTGAGGAATAAAAATAAATATATTAAGGAAAATCTTCCTCTAAGTGAAAATCTTAACAATTACATCCAATCACAAACTAATTGAGACAGGGTCGTGTTAAGGCAAGACGAGGTCGTCTCACAGTGAGACATGGTCGAGTTAGTCTCAGATCGCGCCCACACACAGTCAAGTCAAGCTCGGATCATTTTCGCTCAAAGCGCGCCTGGACACAGTCTAGTAAGGCCCAGATCGCACTAAGATGGGGTTGAGTCAAGCTCAAATTGCACCGAGACAGATTTGAGTCACGCTCAAATCTCGCCGAGTTGAGACTCGGTCGAGTTGCACTAAGACGTGGTCGCTTCACGCACGGGATCGAGTCACACTTAAGATGTGTCGAGTCACGCGTGGATCCCTCTGAGGCTTGTCGAGTCTAGCCGAGAAGGGGTCAAGGAAAAATAGGGTCGAGTAACGACGAGAAGCATTCGAGTGGAACTAAGACGAGTCGAGTCAAGCTTAAACACAGTCCACACAAGGTCAAGTCACTTCAAGATGCGGTCAATGCACGATTGAGTCCTGCCGAGACGTGGCACAGTCACACCGAGACAAGGTCATGTCTAGTGGAGATGCAGTCTAGCTCAGATTTTAGCGTGACGCGGTTGAGTCACGCTTGAATCACGCCATGAAGTGGTTGAATTATGGTCAAACCATACTGAGACACGATCAAGTCCCCCTCGGAGCCCACTAAGACGAGGTCGAGTCAAGCATGGATTATGTCGAGACACGGTTGAGTCACACTCGAATCACACCGAGATACGGTGGAGTCTCAATTAGATCCTGCCTAAATACGGCCGAGTCATGTTGGAAGTATGCCGAGAAGTGGTTGAGTTAAGCTCGAACGAATCTAAGATGTGATTAAGTCATGCTCATATGACATCGAGACGCGGTCGAGTCAGACTAGGATCACACTGTGACACGGTCAAGTCACCCTGATACATGGTCAAGTCATACCAAGACGTGTCGAGTCACGTCTAGATAGGGTCAAGTCAGGCCAGGACGTGATCGTGTCATGCATAGACGAGGTTAAGTCAAGCCGAGACGCAGTAGAGGCACGAGAGAAACGATTGAGTCATGCTGAGAAGTTGTTAAATCATGGTCGAATCACACCGAGACATGGTCTAGCCATGCTGAGATTGGGTACGAACATGCTGAGATAGGATCAAGTCATGTCGACACGCTATCAAGTCACGTCGACACGCTGTCAAGTCATGCTGAAAAGTGGTCGAGTGTCGTGCAAGATGAGGTTGAGTCACGTCGAGATACGGTCATGTCACGATAAGACGGGAATGAATCACCTCGAGTTGTGGTCAAGCCACACTAAGACTGGGTGGAGTCACACTCGGACCACGCCGAGGTGCTAGTGAGCTTGACTGAGATGCAGTGAGGTCACATCGAGACTGCGTTGAGTCATGCTGACATGCAAACAAGGTGCAATTAAGTCATTCTGTGAAGGGGCTGGCTCATGCCGACACGCGATTGAGTCACCGTAGGATCTCACGGAGATGAGATCAAGACACGCACAGACCACGCGAAGAAGCAGTTGAGTTAGGCTGAGACAGGATTGTGTCACCCGAAGACGCGGTCAAGTCACGCTGAGACGTGGCTGAGTCACGCCTAGACGAGGTCGATTCATTCCGAGACGGGTCAAGTCAAGCCGAGACGTGGTCGAGTCACTCGGATACGGTCCAAGGAACCAAGATGCAGTCGCATCACTTCCAAATGTGGTTAAGTTATGATCAGGTCATGTAGAGACTCAGTTGTGTCACACTAAAACAAAATTGAGTCACGACAAGGCGCAATCCAAACGCTATCAGGTCACCCCGAGAAGTCTTTGTGTCATGTCGAGATACAGTTGAGCCACTCTAAGACGCGGTTGAGTCATTACAACACAGAGTGAGGTAACGTGGACATGTGGATGAGTTATGTTCGGATCACACTGAAACAAGGCAGAGACACTATCGAGTTAGCTTGAGGCATGTTTTAGTCATACCAAGACAAAGCCGTGTCATGTTGAGACAAGGTTAAGTCGCACTAAGAAGGGTCGAGTCACGCTCAGATCACGCCGAGACACAGTCGAGCCATTCCAACACAGTGTTGAGTCACGTAGAGATGCGGTCGAGTCATGCTGGGATACGGTAGAGATGCAGTCAGGATGCCGTCAAGTCACATCAACACACAGCTGAGTGATGCGTAGACGGGGTCGAGCCACATCGATAGGCAGTTGAGTCAGGTGAGATGTTGTTCTGTCACACTTGGATATCATTGAGACCCTGTCCAGAAACGCCAAGACGAGGTGGAGTCACACCGAGACAAGGTTAATTCACGCCGAGACAAGATCCATTCATGTCAAGATTTGATCACGTCACGCTCAAATCCTATCGTGATGAGAGTGAGTCACGCTCGACTCATGCTGAGAAGGGATCGAGTCACACTCAGATGATGCCGAGACGCCATCGAGTTTCCCTCGAATCCTGCCATCACATGGTCGAGTTAAGGTCAACCACCCTGAGATGTGCTCGAGTCACACTCCCAAGAGGACGAGACGCAGTTGAGTCACACTTGGATCCCTTCGAGACGCGGTCGAGTAACGTCAAGAAAGGGTCGAGTCTCATCAAGGCGGGGTCGAGTGACATTGAGACTCATTCAAGTCACTTCGAGACGGGGTCAAGTCACTCCAAGTTGAGGTGCAGTTGAGTCACACTCCCATCAGGACGAGATGCAGTTGAGTCAAGTCAAGACGCGGTCAAGTCACTCCAAGATGAGGTCGAGTTACAACGAGGCATGGTGGGGTCATGTCACGCCGAGAGGTTGTCCGGTCACTCCGTTCCGCAGTTAGGTCACATCGAGATGTTATCAACCCCAAAAAATCCGAAAATTTGTTTTTGAATAAACAATGATTTTCGCACAAAATTTTTTTCTTTTCAAAATAGTGAAGTACGAGGGAGAAAATTAATAGAAGTAAATTTTGCAAACGATTTAATACAGATCGATGGTGGCTGTTCATAAAACAAGCGTTTGAAACGCGTAAGCACTGGAAAACATTTAACATTCTATGTTTATCCCCGTCCCTAATACCTGTGCACTCTGCACATATTTAATAGCAAAACAAAAGGTGATTATATAAAAATAGTCAGCAAGCACCCCTAGTGTTGTTATACTGGTGCGCAGGGGAACCTTCGGCCAATACAGGTGTGCTTGTGCAACACAAATGTCGTATTCGCGCCTAAATTCCCTAATGGCTCACAGTAGCCATGCTACAAACAAGTTAATTATGTGCTTTGTGTCTTACAAATTCATCCTAGATCATTTCCTTACTTTAGATAATCATTAGTACATTATTCGGGCTAAAACTAGGTTCTGGACCACATTAACTTATGTTTATCAAGCCATTAACATACGTTATTCATCAGCAACTGTCCAGCAATTTTTAGAGAAGAATAACCTATGTTAAGACAGACTTAACATATGTTAATCTACATTAACATACGTATTGTCACACATAACGTACGTTAATTGCTTCAGCAACATTCTGCCCACTTTTAATTCCACCCGAGACTTACACAATTCATACCATTTCAAAGCATATAAAACCAACCTTATTAGCTTCTTAATCAACCCTTTTGCACATCTTAAAGCCACGCATAACATCCTTAATTCAACACTCAAAAATAACACAATTATACACTTAATCATCATGCATTCATCATTTCCTTTCCATCAATTCATAACCAACCACAAAGTATAGTCAAACTTATATAATATACAATCTTCATTTCCTCATCTCTCAACCCAACCATATCTCAAGTTTCTTATTTTTGTTTTCAGTCAAGATTATGAACACACATTTTTCTTATTACTTACACACAACTTCCTCTACTCATACGGAAACTTATCTCAACATACTCACATACATGTTTCACTACATTCATAATACATTTCCAATTCCTCATTATTAATATCGAATCATCAATATAGCACAACTCCACATATACCATTCCACAATCATCCACATTCTATATAACCATACACAATTATGCTTGTTCCATACCACTCATTCCCTAACACACACACATTTTCATAAACCCATACAAGAGCACAAATCATCAAATCATAAGTCCTCGGATCATAAACCACAATAATACATAACCTTACTTCAGAACATAACATGGAAGTATACATTAACTAGATTATGCTAGCATCCATCTCAACACCATCTCAAGAACAATTTTCATCATTCTATCATAGGACATAAAAGATCTCATGTTCATCACTCAAACTCCAAGTTCATAACATCACAAATCAAATGAATGCTCACATGAATGCAAATGCACATATGATTCGCACAAATGCATAGCCAGGGGTCTTTATTTATTTTAACGTGCACATGAGAGAGTTTCTCTCATAAGTTGGCAATTCCCCTTAATTTTGAGCTATTGCTCTTTTTGGCAATACCCGTTAATTTTTAACTCTCGTTCGTTTTGGCAATACCCCATATTTTTTAGCTCTCGCTCGTTTTTGCTATACCCCTTAATTTTGAGCTCGCGCTGGATTGGCAGTACCCCATAATTTTGAGCTCTTGCTCGATTGCCCCTTTAATTACACGAAAGAATATCTCGCCTTCCGGGAAAGAACATATCGCCTTCCTTTTATCATATCAAACATGAACATACAACATGCTCATGCAATGCCAAACAATGACATGAATGAATGCAACATATGCATTTCCTAATCTCATCATAAACTTTCACAATAACACATGCACATGAATGTTCCACAAATCATCCATATCGCAAAATAAGCCAACATGCTCATACGGCCAACTCGTGGCATAAACCAAACATCCATCATGTGTAACTCACATGAATCCATCATAAAATCAATAAGGAATATTCACTCATGCGCATGATAAACAAACATATTTCATCATGTCATCCATAAAATGCTAATTCATGGCAAAAAAGCCACAACGTATCATACCACGACCAAATATTCGTAGTTCACCTCAACACATAATTCTTAATTATATAATCAAACATTCTATACACGGCTAATTCGTGGCCCAAACCATCACCATGATACTAAGGTACACTTATAACATACATTTAGAATTCAAACATTTTAAATTACAGACATCATGCTTATTTTCGTAAACACTTACCACAAAAGATATCATATAAGTCATAAGCCACGTACTTATGAACATTCACACTTAACACATTTCATACTTACAATTATGCAATTCTCACAACATTAATCAAATCATCAAACTAGCATTTTTCATGACTCCTTATTATCTTCTTTAAGCATTTAGAACATGCCAAACACAATCCATAACAATTTTTCCAACGAATCACGTAAAGCCAAGCATATCATAGTAAGCGTCAAGAACACTTACCTCGCGTTCGCGCAGACTCGATTCGACTGAACTCCCCGCTTCGGGTTCCGTTTGTCGCCTCCTACACAAATTATAACACATTTCATGTTATAGACATTATTCTACACTTAATTTCTCATTTATCTAACCATTTCCTCAAAATCACTAAATTCTCCCATAACCCTAAAATTTCAACTCTACCACAAATCTTCCGATTTTATGATAAATGCTTGAATATTTAGTAACTATACTGAAAACCCAACAAAACACTACCATTTCCATCTCATTTCACATGAATTTCTACCTTAGATTGGAGGATCATTATGCTGTTAACTCGTTGAATCCACGAGGTTTGTAGGAAGATATGGCGTTTAGGAAGTCTTAGGAATGGTGTTTCATGGTTGGGAGAGAGTTGGAAAGGATTGCGGTGTTTTCGCTGCGTACTGAAATGTGTTCTGCTTAATTAATGACATGTTTAGACCCCTGATAACGTATGTTTATTTTGCAATTATCGTACGTTAGTCAAACTGCACTTTTGGAAAATCTAGCAGGAATAATTTACGTTATTCATGCCATTAAAATACGTGATTCTTTCGAAATGAAGAATAACGTACGTTTCGGCCATTTAAACGTACATTTTTCGGTGCAGACTGCACCTTCCTTCATTTTCGCCCTTCTTTCGATCTCGAACATATATATCGTTATGCATAGATACTTACAACTTATTTCGAACATTACTCCAACATTAAATCAACATTTTCCAACAATCAAATGTCTGAACAAGGTGAAGTCGTGCCAGATGCAGTCAAGTCACACGCCGGACAGGGTTTGTCACACCAGGATACGAATGTGTCAAGGCATGACGAAGTCGAGTGTGCTCGAGAAACGCTGGAGAGATAGCAGCACAAGGACGATTCATGTCGAGAGGCGGTCGAATCACACTCTGATCATGTTGAGATGCGGTCAAGTCACGCTCTGTTCTGGTCGAGACACGATCGAGTCACATTAAATGGCGCTTAAACGCACTCTAGTTTCGCTCTTTTCACGTTCAGACGCGATCGAATTTAGCAGAGACCGGTCGAGTCACGCATATAGGCGGGCGAGTCAGACTGGAGTCATGCTAAGACGAGATTGATTCAAGCAGAGACGGGGTCCAATCATACCGAGACAGAGAGAAATCACGTTGAGATATGGTTGGGTTATGCAGATACGGTTGACACAGTCAAGTCATGCTCAGGTCATGGCAGGACGCGGTCGAGTCAAGCTCGGGTTACGCTGAGATGGGGTTGAGTCACTCCGACGCAATGACGAGTCAACACAAGTTGTGGTCGAGTTATGGGAAGATGCAGTCAAGTCATGCCGACATGCGGTCGAGCCACACTCGGATCACGCTAAGACATAGTCGTATCACATCCAGATGGTGTTGAGTCATGCCAATATGAGATCAAGCCATGCTAGGATGCGGTCGAGTTGTGCTGAGATGGGGTCGAGTCACGTCGAGATGGGTTCAAGTCACACTCACATCATGTCGAGAGGAGGTCCAGCAAGCTCAGATCATGGTGAGACAAGATTTGCTGTCACGGTCGTTTCACGCTCAGATCACGTCGAGATGGGTCGAGGTAACTTGAGATGATTTCAGTCACGTCGAGATGCAGTCGAGTCATGCTTAGATCACGTCGAGACGCGGTCAATCAAGGTTTGGATCTCATTGGGTCACGCGTGGATCACATTGAGCCGCAATCGAGTGCTGCCAAGACACGACCGAGTCATACCGACACGGGGTCGAGTCATGCCGAGATGCGATCGAGTCACACCAAGACACAGTCAATTCACACCGAAATGAGATTGAGTTCGATTGGATTATGACAATATGCGGTTGAGTCTCACCGGAATGGGGTCATGTCATGCCGGGATAGGGTCGAGTCTTGCTAAGATGTGGTCGACTACCATGGCGACTCATTATAGTCCCACTGAGATAACGTCAAGACACGGTCGAGGCACGTTGATGCGCGATCGACTCATGCCTAGACAGGGTCGAACCACACTGAGATGTAGTCGAGAGATGCTGAGATGCTATCATGTAACGCAGAGACGAAATCAAGTCACGATCATATCACATCAAGATGCGGTCGAGTGACACTAAGACCCAACCGGTGAAATATGTCGAGACACGCTCGAGTCACGCCGAGACACAGTTGAGTAATGCTCGGATTCATTCGAGATGCGGTCGTGTCACTCTCACGTAATGTTGAGAAACGGTTGAGTCACTCTCAAAGTTTGTCGAGACACGGTTGAGTCACCCTCGGATCATGTGGAGTCGTCGTTGAGTCACACTCAGATCACATCGAGATACGGTCGAGTCACAATTAAATTAAGACAAGATGTGTGCAGTCATACTCGGATCATGACGAAATACAGTCGAGTCAATCTCGGATCATAATGAGATGCAGTTTAATCTCACTCGGATAATGTCAAGACAAGGTCGAGTCATGCTGACGTGCAATTGAGTCACACTTAGATATTTTCGAGACGCGATCAAGTCATACTTGAATAACATTAAGAAATAGTTGAGTCAAGCTTAGATAACAATGACACATGTGCATTTACGCTTGGATCGCACGGAGATGCGGTTGGGTCAAGCTCGAATCGCGCCAATACACGGCCGAGACACATTGACACGCAGTCGAGTCACTCTCAGACCACGCTGACACAGGATCGAGACACTGTGGAGTCATACTGAGATGCAATCGAGACGCAGTCGAGTCGCACCTAGATGTGAGAGACAAAGAGAAGCATTAGAGTCATGTTGAGATGCAGTTGTGTTATTCTCAGATCATATCGACAAGCGGTCGAATCATGCTATAATGGGGTCGTGTCATGCCATGATGTGGTTGACACTGTTAAGTCACGCTGAGATACAGTCAAGTCACTCCCAAACGGGGTCGAGTCATGTCAAGATGGGGACGAGTCACATGGAGACATGGTCAAGTCACACAAGGACGGGTCGAGACACGTCAAGACGGGGTAAAGAGACATGGTCATGTCACGCCAAGACATGGTCAAGTCATGCCTAGATCAGGTTGAGACGGAGTTAACTTAGCTGAGATCATGTTGAGATTCAATAAGCCACGCTCGAATCATGGCGACATGCGGTCAAATAACGCTTAAACATAATCGAGTAGTGTTGAGACACTGTTGTAATATTCTCGTCCTGAAACCATATAATCAATATTATAAGTAAAATGATTAATGAAAATAATAATTTAAGTGATAAAATGAAGAAAAATGAATGATTGGACACAAGCTTAAACAAGGTTGATGAAACGTTGATGTTAAGTGAATAAATAATCATAGGAAGCATCAAACTAAAAAGTCTGAGAAACGCGTGGTGGGCACGACCACACGTATTGCACAGCCCAACACGCGTACTTGGCTGTTCTAAAGAAAAAAATATAAGTTTAACTCTCGCGTTGCTTGCTCGAAACATTCCAGCAAAACCACAAATTTGAGAGGAATTAGAGAGAAAGAGAGTAAAGGTTTAGAGAGGGAGTTGAGTGAGAGATTGAGAAATCAAGCAAGCAAATTGATTTGAGCAGATCAATCGTATTTTCTAGCCGAAAATCTAGTGGTATAATCAAAACAGATAATATCGGAAGTTTATCGTAAATTTTATGAGTTTTGCTAGTTTTGCTATCGAAATGATTAAAGAAATGAATGTTAAAACGATTATAGAATTGATTTAGATTGATGAATTGATGATGAAAGATAAGTTCCAAAATTTCTATGGTTAGGATTAGGGTTTTGCAAAAATTCAAAAGTAAACTTAAGGGATTCATTAGGGCATGCATTATAAGTTTGTTTATATTAAATTTTATAGAAAGGCTGGTATAATTGAAAGATTATTCACTGAGCCCGCAACTCACGCAACTACGATTTTTGGTTTCAAGATCAAGTAAAGAGCTGAGATTGTCAGATACACTTAACAGCTAGGTCAACTGCTAATCCTGGGACATTTTCTCTATCCTCATTAGAGCTGGGCCTAGGATATTTTAACTGTTGTTGCATGTTTTCTTTGAGCATTACTTTGTTTTTTGATTATGGATTTATACGAATATGTTTTTGTTGAGATGGTTGTGCTATATATATGTATATATATGATTTTGTTGTTGTTTTCAGGTGTATGTTATTAAATGAGTTAATATATGCCTAAGAACTATTGATATATTTGAAATTGATTTGCAGGAGTGCAATAGGTATTAATTGGCATATCCAGATTATAGCTGTTATATAGCAGTTTTACGTAAAGTATGAACTTGCATAATAAAGAATAAAGTGCGTATTAGCTTAACACAAAGCTTAATCCATGGATGTGTTAGCCTTGACGATCCATATTCTGAGTTTATAACGGGTGAACTATAACTGAAGATACAATATAGTTGTATGTATGATTAATAAGATTAGAAGAAGCTAAACAAAAGGTTCAAGTTAACGAATTACACATATGTTGTAAGAAAAGTTTTAAAGTATACGTACACTGATTGTAATGTGATTAATTATTAAGTGATTAATATGGTAAACATGATAGGACATTTTATGGTTAAGTTACATTAGGATTACGGCCAGACGCAGTCGAGTCACGCATAGACTGGGTCGAGTCACACCAACCACAAACGAGTGACGTAGGGATCATGTCGATATGCGATCGAGTGACGTCGAGACGAGTTTGATTCATAATCAAATCACCTCAAGACATGGTCGAGTCACGCTCAAATCATGTCAAGGCATGGTCAAGTCAAGCTCGAATCACATTCAGATGTTATTGAGTCACACTGAAAAGGGGTCAAGTCAGGAAAGTACAATCACACTCGAATGGCACTGAGATGCGGTCGAGTCATCCTCCGATCACGTCGAGTGACACTCGGTTCACGCTGAGATTGGTCGAGAAGTGGTTCAATCATTCCAAGATGGGTCATATCACAACAATAATCACGCTTAGACCCGATGAATTCACACCGAGACGCCGTTGAGACACGCTTTGACAGGGTCGAGTCACCCTGTGATGGAGTCTTGACATGGTGAAAAATGTTCAAGTCAACAAGGGTACGATTGAGTTAGGCGAAGAAACGGCTCTGTTACCCGTGGATCATGTTGAGATGCAGTTGAGTGACTCTCATACCACATCGATACAAGGGCGGAGTCACGTCGATATGGGGTTGAGTCACGTCGAGATGGGGTTGAGTCACATCGAGATGTGGTCGAGAGAAGCAGGGAAGTGGTAGAGCCATGTCAAGATGCAGTTATGTCATACTCGGTTCGCATCGAGATGCGGTCGAGTTACACCATAACGTGTTCGTGTCATGCCATGACATGATCGACACTTTCGAGTCACGCTCAGACGTGGTCAAGTGACGCCTCAACGGGGTCGAGTCACATCGAAATGGGGTCGAGTCACACCGAGACGCGGTTAAGTCAGACTGAGACATGGTCGAATCATGTCAAGACGGGATTGAGTCACACTGAGATGCGGTCATGTCACTGAGATACATGGTCAAGTCATTCTTAGATCAAATTGAGATGCAATCAAGACTAGTTGGAATCTTGTGGGGATTCGATGGATTCACACTCGAATCATGTTGAGACACAGTAGAATCACACCGAGACAGGATCCAGTAGTGCTGAAACGCGATTGAGTCAAGTTGGGATCTCGTCGAGACGCAGTCGAGTAACGATGAGACTAGGTTTTATCATGCCGAGGCAAGATCAAGTGATGCTGGGATCACGTAAAGGCGTGGTCGATTGACACTGAGACGGGTTGGAGTCATGCTCAGATCACCTCATAACAGGGTCGAGTCACGCTCGGATCACGTCAAGACATTGTCAAGTCAAGCCCGAATCACATTGAGATGATGTCGAATCACGCTAAGATGGGGTCGAATCATGCTGAGTAGAGTCCCTTTCGAATAACATTGAGATGCGGTCGAGTCACACCAGGATCACGTCGAGTCATGCCGAGATGGGGTCTAGTCACACCGAGACTTTATGGAGTCGCATCAAGAGTGGGTCGATTCATGTTGAGACGTTTTCGAGTCATACAAAGACTCAGTCGCATCACGTTTGGGTCACACTAAGATACGGTAAAGTCACGTTGAGAGGCTGTCGAGTCACGTTATGACGGGGTGGAGTCACACCAAGACAAAGTCATCGCAAATCGAGACAAGGTCTAATCATGCTGAGATACTATCGTGTCAATCTCAAATCACATAGAGATGTAGGCGATTGGCACTCTGATTATGCTGAGATGTGGTCGAGTCACATCAAGACACTGTTCAGTTAAGCTAGAAATGCATCGTGATGCAGTCAAGTCATGCTCATATTTCGTCGAGAAGCGACCTTTTCAAGTATAGAGCTACGAAAACATGGTCGAGTCATGCACAGATCAAGATGAGATGTAGTCGAGTTATGTTAGGATGACTCTGAGATGCGATCGAGTCACACTTGGATCATGCCTAGACGTAGTCGAGTCTCTCTCGGATCCCGTCGAGACGGGGTTGAGTAAAGCAAAGAAACGATTAAGTCACGTCGAGAGAAAGTCTAGTAAGGTCGAGACGCGTTGATGTCATACTAAGATGGTGTCAATTCACACTCATATAACAGCGACGGTCGAGTCTCACTTGGAACGTGCCGAGAGGTGGTTTAGTCGTGCTAAGATCGCGCCGAGAAGTGGTCGATACACGCTTGAATCTTGTTGAGACGTGGTCGAGTCATGCTTAAACGCAGTTAAGATGCGGTCGAGTCACGCCCTAACAAGGTCGAGTGGCACAGTCGAGTCATGCTCGAATCCTGTAGTGTTGTGGTTGAGTCACGGTCGAATCACAAGAAGAAGTAGTCGAGTCACACTTGTATCACACTGAGACGTGGTCATGTCCCCCATCGGATCCTGTCGAAAGCCAGTCAAGTTAAGTTTGGATGACGCTGAGACTCAGTTGAGTCACACTCGGAGTATGACTAAATGCGGTCGATTCAAGCTCTAATCGTGATGAGACACGATCAAGTCATAATCAAATATTACCGAGAAGCAATTGAGTCACACCCAAATGACGTTGAGATACGATCGAGTCATGCTGGGATAATGCTGGCGAATCACGCTGAGACGGGATCGAGTCAAACCAAGATGGACATGAGTAACAAAAAGATGCAGTCGTGTCATGTCGAGATTGGTCAACTTACCCCGAGATGAGGTCGAGTCACACTGAGATGTTGTCGAGCCACGCCTAGACACTGTTGGGTCATGCCGAGACATTGTTGAGTCATGATCGAATCAAGCCGATACATAGAGACACGATTGAATCATACCAATACGCGGAAAAGTCTTGTCTATACGTTGTAAAGTCACAACGAGGCAAGGTTGAGTGTTGATGTGATTGGTCCTGTCACACTCAGATACGGTCGTGTTACGTCGAGATGCACGTGATCGTGTGACGCCAAGATGAGTTGGACTCACCCTGGGATGGGGTCGAGTCACGCTGATACGAAGTGGAGTCACACTCAAACGCGGTGAGTGATGCCGATATGCGGTGCAGTTGTGCCGAGATAGGCTTAAGTCATGCCAATACAAGGTCGAATGACGCTGAGATAAGGTGTATGCCAAGATGAGTTCGAGTCACTTTGAGACGCGATTGAGTCATATCGATAACTGGTCGAGTCTTGTTATGACTGTGTCGTGTCACATCGATACGCAGTTGTGTCATATCTACACGCGGTCGTGTCACGTCGAGATGGGTCGAGTCACCCTGAGTGGGGTCAAGTCACCCTGAGTGGGGTCAAGTCCTGCAAATACAAGGTGTAGTCATACACAGTTGAGTTACCTCGAGCTACGATCAAGTAACATCGAGAAGGGGTCGAGTTATGCCGAGATGCAGTCGAGTAACACGTAGAAGGGGTGGAGTGACACTCGTATCTCGTAGAGATACGGTTATGTCACGCTCAGATCACACCTAGTACGTGGTCATGTCAGGTTCAGATCACATTGAGCCCCGATCAATTATGGCTAGGAACATGACAAGACGAGGTAGAGTCACGCTTGCATCACAATGAGACGCTGTAGGGCCACGCTCGAATCATGCCGAGTGAGGGTGAAGTCATATTCAACGTGGTCGAGTTGCTCTCTGACCCGTCTGAGTTGTGGTAAAGTCACTTTAAACACCACCCAGGCGTGGTCGAGTCATGTTCGACTCACACCGAGATGTGGTCGAGTCATGGTGAGATGATGTCGAGTCAAGTCAAGACTCAATAGAGTCAAGCCCAAACGTAGTCGAGTCACGCCAAAATGGGGTCGAGTTTTGCTGAGACAAAGTCGAGTCATTCCTAGACTGGTCGAGTCAGGCTGATACAGGATCAATACACGATATAGTTATGTCGAGGCATGGCCGAGTCACGTCGAGATGGGGTAAGTCACACTAACACGTGATCGAGTCACGCCGAGATAGGGTGGACTCACGCCAAGATGGGGTCAAGCCGTACCGTGACGAGATCGAGATGCGGTTGAGTCATTTCAAGACACAGTCGATTCATGTATAGATCATGTTGAGATATGGCCTAGTCAAGCTCGAATCCCATTGGGACGCTGTCTAGTCACTCTTTTACCCTGTCGTGACACAGCCGAGTTACGGTTGATCCCATAGGGCCACAGTCAAGGCACTCTCGGATCATGACTGTGAACCCCAAAATCGTTAACTTCATTTTCAAAAAACATAGATTTTTGCATCATTTTTTAAAACAAATAGTTTTAGGGAGAAACCGTTGTACTAAAGGTTATAAATTATTTAATAAGGACCAATGTTGGTTTACATAAAACAAGAATTCGAAATGCGAAAGCTGTGGAAAAACAGAATGCATGCTATATTTGCAAGTCACTCCTATACTAACACATGCTATATTTGCACCGCTTAGCCTCACCGATCACGTAGTCCCGTCACTAATACCTGTAACTCTGCACACATTCAACAGCAAAACAAAGGTGAATATACAAAAATACTCTATAAGTGAACCATAGTGTTGTTAAGCTAGGGTGCAGGGGAACCTTCGGTCAACACGGGTATGCTTGTGGAACACAAAGCCGTATTCACGCTTAATTTCCCTAATGGCTCACCTTAGCCATGCCACAAACATTTATTTTATGTGTGTTATGTCTTAAGAAGATCCTTGGTCATTTCCTCACTTCAGATGTTCAGTAGTACTTTATTGAGGCTAAAACTATGTTTCTGAACCACATTAACGTATGTTTTATCAAGTCATTGACGTACATTATTCATCAGAAAGTTATAGACATTTCAAGGTCAAGAATAATGTATGTTACCATCAAGGTAACGTACTTTATTCACCTTAACGTACGTTAATCCTTGCATTAACGTACGTTAAGGACCCTCAGAAGCACTCTACACTTTTGAATTCCATCCGTGACTTACTCTTTCAATACAAGTTTAAGGCATATCAAACTAAACATCATAGCCTTTTGTTCAACCAATATATACATCTTAAAGCCACAAACAACTTCCTTAATTAATCAATCCAAACACAACACAACAAGCATATATTCACCACACATTCATGCCATTTCCAATTTAACCTCAAATCCAATACCACAAGCAAACCACAAAGTATAGCCCCATTGAATATCATACCATACACACATTCTGAACTTACCACGGCATTCATCAATTCTACATACATGTACAGGATTCATCGTTTGTCAGAGCAGATGTCACAAACCGTTCATCACACTCATGCAATGATCATATGATATAGATACCTATCCATAGATTAAAATCTTCCTCGTTCTCAACATCCACTCACCAACAAACACCACACACATCACAAGTCCATATAGACCATACATCTCGTACAAAATTAACATATAACCAAACAAGTTTATATCCAATCCATACAACCCATTCTATAACACACATCTTGCTCAAACACAAGTCAAATCTCATATCATAACCAACACACATTCATTTCAAAGAACATAAACAACACATACCATGAATCCCAACAATAAAACTATCCACCTCATTCAAGCCATTCACAAATCATCACTTAGTACCCGTTTAAGTTATTTACATGAATTAGCTTCATATTTTCCATACAATTTATCAAATTTGCATCCAAAGCATACAATGTACGGCAAACACACATCTTTCTAAGCAATCCATACTCATTCCAAAAAACTGCATAAAAGCATAAAGCATTCAAGTCTTTCATTTAGATTATTTCCATTTCCAATTCATCAAAGAAAACATTTATCACATAAATTTAACCATACAAAGGCAAGCATAACACTTAGTTTGACTTCTCGTGGACTCGATTCAGCACTAACCTCCGATTCGGGTTCCGTATGGCGCCTCCTACACAAATTCTAACACATTTCACATCATATACATCATTATGCACTTAATTTCTCAATTACTCTTCCATTTACACAAAATCCATAAATTTGTTCATAAACTCTAAATCCTTCAATCTCTCGAAATCTATCGTTTTTCTTTAAATGTTTATGGATTCATAACCTCCTATGAAAACCCAACAACACCCTACCATATGTACCATATTTCACACAGATTTCAGAATAGTGTAAAGGATTTACCTTTTCCTCTTTGCTCCCAAAAACACTAATCTGAAGAGAATTGGTGGGAGGGATTGATTCGTTTTTTCGTTGCCGATATCCATAAGGTTGTAGGTTGTTTTTGTGTTTGGGGTGGCTTAGATTGGTGTTTAGGAGTTGAGAGAATGTTTGGGAAGGTTTGGCGTGTTTGTCTCCTGGAATAGAATATGTTCCACCATTTTAATGACATGTTCAGACCTCTGATAACATAGGTTTATTTTGCAATCAACGTACGTTAATAAAAATGCAGTTCTGGGCAAATAGGGAAGAATAATGTACGTTATTCTACCCATAAACATACATTGTTATCTTGCACAAGAATAACGTATGTTATTGAATATGTAAAGATACGTTAGTCTTCGTTTTCCAATACTATTTTGCATTTCCGACTCTCTTTCGATGCCCGACATATATATCCTTATGTATACATATCTACAACTTATATTAAACAGTATTCAAACTTAAATAGACATCTTTCCAACAATAAAATGATCATTTTTCTGGGACGTTACAACTACACGACTTGATTGAGTCACACTTCGATCATGACGAGGTGCGGTCGCCTCACATCGAGATACAGTCGAAGCATTTCCGAGATTTGGTTGAGTAACATGAATATGCAGTTGAGTCATGCCAAGACAGTGTCGAGTCATACCAAGACGCGGTGGAGACCCGGTCAATTCGCGCTGAGACAAGCATAGGTTAGACAGAGATGCAGTTATGTCATGCTGAGACACATACTAGCCACTCTCGAATCACATTTAGACGTGGTCAAGTGATGTTGAGACGCGATCGAGTCATGTCAAGACATTGTCGATTCATGTCAAAATGAGGTCGAGTCACTCCGGGACATTGTTAAGTCTTGCTCTGAGATGCAGTTGAGTCAACCATGGGTCCCTAGAAAACGTAGTACAGTCATGTTCGAAAAAATCAGAGACACGGTCGAGTCATGCGCAAATCAGGCCGAGATTGGGTTAAGGCATGCTAAGATACAATGAAGTCGTGCTCATATCACGAAAATACGGTGTCGAGTCATGCCGAAACACGGTCGACTCAGTCTAGGATCACGGCTAGACATGGTCGACACAGGCTCGTATTAAGCTGAGACGCCGTCGAATCAAGTTCAGATCATGCCGAGACATGTTCGAGTTAGGCTAAATCACTCAAAGACGTAGTCCAGTCTTGCTCCGAACATGCTGAGAAGTAGTCCATTCATGTTCGATTCGCGCTGAGACAATGTCAAGTCTTGACGATATGGGTTCATGTCATCTCAAGAGACAATTGTTTCATGAAGAGATCGGTGTACGCACCCCGAGATGGGGTCGAGTCACGTCGATACAAGGTGGTTCACGCTAAGACGTGGTCGAGTCACGCTGATACGCGGTCGAGTCACGCCGATATAACGTAGAGCTATGCCGAGATGGGATCTACTCATCTCAGAAGCAGTGGAATCACGTCGATACATGGTCGTGTCACGCCAATACATGGTCAAGTTAAACCATGACGAGGTCCCCTAAAATTTATACGTTTTTTAGTCTCATCGAGATTAGGTCACGTCACGCCAAGACAAAATCTTATCGTTCCTAGATGGGTGGACTCACCTCAAGATAGGATCAGTCATGCTGATACGAGGTGGAGTCATACTAAAAGGCGATCGAGTCACGCCAATATGCGGTCGAACCACACAAAGACAGGTTTAAAGTTCGTCCAGAAGAGACAACTCAAGCTACGGTCTAGTGACGTCGAGACGGGGTCAACTTATAACACTTAGCTAAGGTGGAGTCACACTAATGTCACGCCGAGACGCAGTCGTGTCATATCTCAGATCACGTAGAGATATGGTCGATTCATGCTCAAATCATGCAGAGACTTGGTTGAGTCATAGCTAAATAGGTCGAGTTACGTCGAGATGTAGATGAGACATGCTCGAGTCTCCCCAAGACATGGTCTACTGATGCAGAAATGGGATAGAGTCACCATGAGGCGTGGTTGAGTCATGCTCAATTCATGCCGAGCCACGGTCGAGTCATGCTGAGATCACGTTAAGAAGTTGTCAAATCGTAGATCACATCTCGACACGATTCAAACTTGCTCGATCGCGGCGAAATGTGGTCGAGTCATGCTCAGATCACTCCGAGTGGTGATCCAGTCACTCTCAGATCACACCGAGATGTGGTCGAATCATACTAAGACGGGTGAAGGGGAGTCTTGCCTTGAATCACACCATGAAGTAGACGAGTCAAGCCAAAAACGGTCGGGTCACTCTAGGACATGGTTGAGTCTCGCTGCGATGGAGCTGAGTCAAGTCGAGACGAGATCGAATCATGCTAGGATTCGTTCGATTCATATTGGCATGCAGTTGAGTATGCTCGGATCACACCAAGACTCAGTCGAGTCACACCAAGACAGAGTTGAGTCGTGATGAAATCCTGTTGTGATATGGTCAATTCAAGCTGGGATCCCATGCAGATTCGGTGGAGTTAAGCTCGGATCATGCCAAAATCGGACAATTCAAAATTGGACCACGCCGACACGGGGTTGAGTCCGCCTAGATTACGACAAGACGTAGTCGAGTAATGTCAGGATTATGTCAGCCAGGATGGATCCAGTTAGGCCAAGATGCAATCTAGATGAAATCGAGTCACGCTGAGACAGGGTCTAGTCAAGTTGAGACGAGGTTGAGTCGCACTGAGATGCGGTGGAGTCATGCTAGAATTATGTTCAGATGTAGTTGAGTCACGCCGAGACAAGGTTAAGTCACACTTACACGAGGTTTAGACGAGATTGAGTCCCTTAAACCATAATAGAGTCACGACAAGATACAATCGAGTCACGTCTAGACGATGTCGAGTCACACTCGAATCACGGCAAGATGTGGTCTTGTCACACTCGAATCCTGCCAAGACGCAGTCAAGTAATGCTCAAATCACGACAAGAAATGATCGATTCATGCTCGGATATCGCTGAGGTCGTGTGACTCACTCTGAGATGCAGTGGAGTCATGCCAAAATGTAATCTATTCACACGGAGTTGTGGTTGAGTAGAGTCAATAAGAGGTCGAGTGATGCTGAGAAGTAGTCTAGACGTGGAGACATATCGAGAAGAGGTAGATTCACTTTGAGATGGGGTTGAGTAATGCTAAAACAGGATTCAGTCACACGTTGATGCAGTCAAGTCATGTGTAGAGATGGTCGATGTTGTTTGAATCCCACGGAGAGATGGTATTCTCCTGGTCGGATCACGTACAGACTCGATCGAGTCACGTTTGGAGCATGTTGAGACACGATTGAGTCAAGCTCAGATCAAGCGAAAAGGTCATCGAGTCACCTAAATCACTCTACGACGAATCGGGTCACTCTGAGATGCGGTTGAGTCACTTCGTGAGGGGGTTGAATCACGCTCAGACGGGGTCGAGTCACGCTGAGATTCAGTCGATCAACACTTAGATCATACGAAGAAGTAGTTGAGTTAGGCCGAGACAGGATTGTGTCACACAAAGATGTGGTCATGTCAAAGGGAGATGGGGTTGAGTCACAGTGAGATGCACTCGAGCCAAGCCGAGACACGGTCAAGTCACGCCAGAACAGGGCTGAGTCACACCTAAATGTCGTCGAGTCACGTCCAAATACGGTTAATTTATGACTGACGCAGAGGTGCATTTGTGTCACGTTGAGATACGGTTGAGCCACTTTGAGATGCGGTATAGGTACTTCCAGAAAATGTTGAGTCACATCGACATGTGGATGAGTCATACTCGAATCACGCTGAAATGTGGCAGAAACGTTGTCAAGTCACTTTGAGTTGCACTTGAGTCATGCCGAGACGGGGTCGAGTCAAGCCGAGATGGGCCAAGTCACACTGACATGGGGTCGAGTCAAGCTTAGATCATACTAAGATGTCAATGAGTAACTTTCGGATGCCCTTGAGACAAGATCCCATCACGCTCAGATCTCGCCTAGATGTAGTGGGTCACGCTCAGATCACGGGGAGATATGGTTGAGTCACGCTCGATTAAGTGCAAGAGGCTTTCAAGGCATGCTGGGATGGAGTCAATATGTGGTTGAGTCTTTCTCAGATCTAGTTAACATGCGGTCGAGTCATAGCAAGACTGGGCCAAGTCAGCTAAGACAAGATAGTCACGCCGACACTGGTCGAGTTTTGCTCAAATTATACCAAGAAACGGTCGAATTGCATCGAAACATGGTCGAGTCACGTTGAGATGTGGTTGAGTCACGTCGAGAAGCGGACAAGTCACGCCGAGAAGTGGTCAAGTCACATTGAGATACGATCGAGTCATGCTTAGATACGGTCGAGTCACGATGAGAAGTGTTGAGTCATGCTGGGTTCGTGACAAGACGTTGCTGAGTCATGCTGAGACACGATTAAATCACGTATAGAGGCGATCGACACTCACCGAGAGGCAATCCAGACATTGTTAGTATAATAATGTCACGCTAAGATGCGGTTGAGTCACCTCGACATGAGGTCGAGGCATTCCCAGGACGACATCAAGTCATACTGCGACGCAATCGACTCAGGCTAAGTCTTGACATTGTTAAGTCACGCTGAGGTACACTTGAGACACGGTCAAGTAACGCTTGTGTCACGCCAAGAAGCAATCGAGCCACACTAGCATTAAGTTGAGACTGTTCTATTCATCCTCTGATCCTGTCGATATGCAGTTGAGTCAATGTCGGATCACGTCAAGATGCGGTCCAGTTACGCTCAAATCACACTGAGACGCAGTCTGGTCTCGATCAAATCACGCCAATACAGGGTTTAGTCAGACTCGGCTCACGACAAAATGCGGTTGAGTCAAACTGAGATACGGTTGAGTCATATCGAGATGGGCAAGTCAGTATAAGACACGATCGACTCAAGACGAGAAAGGGTTGGGTCATATCAAAACATGGACAGGACGCGGTCAGGTCACATCAAGACGTGGTCATGTGTAGATGGAGTCGAGCCACATCGAGCCGCAATTGAGTTAGGTGAGATGTGATTTTGTTACACTTGGATCTAGTCAAGACCCTGTCCAATATCGACGAGACGGGGTCGAATCACACTAAGACGAGGTTAAGTAATGCCGACAAGGAATCGATTCATGCTGAGATTCGATCATGTCACACTCAAATCTCGTTGTGACACTGGCTAGTCAGGCTCGACTCACGTTGAGAATGGAACGAGTAACGATCGGATGACGTCGAGACGCGGTTGAGTCAAGGTCCGATCACACAGAGACTCGGTAGAGTCTCCCTTGAATCATATTGAGACACTGTCGAGTCCCAATCGGAACACGCTTAAGCAAGATCGGGTCACGTTCTATGCATGCCGATGTGAGGGTGATTTAAGCTTAGATCACACCAAGATGCGCTTGAGTCACGCTCCCATCATACCGAGATGCAGTGACGAGCCAGGTCACGCCGAGAAGACGTTCGGTCACACTGAGACATGGTCGTGCCACGCCGATATGTGGTTGTGTCAGCGAGAAGGGGTCGAGTCATGTCGATATGAGATGAAGTCATGTTGAAACTGTGTCGGGTCACGCTAAGATGATACCAAGTAATGTCGAGACACTACTGTGTCTATTAGTGTGAGCCCTAGCACTAATACATTGTTTGTAACTTTTATTATTCAGTAATAAAATTATGGGCCATTATTTTATCACTTCATGTATTGACTTATGGTATGTGTTTGATAAAATATCTAAGAATATTAATGAAGCGGTTGAGATATCAAGGTTAAGGATCTTGATAGTTGAACCTAGAAGTTGTGAGATTAACGTTCTAAATATCCTAGTCGATTGTTTCCATGGGAATGAAAATTAATTAAGACTAGTATGTACGTTGTACATGATCATGTTCTATGGGTTACAAATTTTGGGATATCTAAAAAAGTGCATAGGTACAATATCGGACATTGTATTTAGAGAGCGATCATTATTTGCAATGTCAAATATATATCCTCAGACTGAAAACCACAATGTCTTTTATTGTGATTTTTAGTATGCTTTGACATACGCCTAGCATGACCGTAAATGGTTAACAAGTATGGTATGATTGGGTACGCTAAGAGTTACAAGTACGAGCATGAGTGAAGTGAAGGGATTGAACCTTTCATGAAAATTAAAGAAGATGTCACTGGTCATTTGATAGACAATATTGGGAAGAATGTGGTCGTATCCGAATGAAATGATTAGATCATTTATTCACACTTATCAATTTTTCATATAGATCAAGAAACTGATTTAGCGGTAAGTGAGTGTGTTTGGGACATGCTTTATCCTAATCATGATATCAGAGGTTAGGGAATAATTTGAATCATAGTAGGGTTGTTGACACCGGTCGTCATTTATTTAAATTAGGATGATCACAGTATCTTACTAGAGACCTCTTGTGATTTATCAATTATTAAATTCATTACCATAATTAAATTGTCTTACAGATTGCAAATGGATGACAATATAAGGTTTTCTTGATTTTTGATGATGATCTTGGCTGTCTTTTATTGTGTTTTGTGTGTAATTTTTGTTGCCATATTCTTTAGAACACATTAGAGTGTGACTCTATCGCATCTCTGCTTGATCTGAGCTTGACTTGCCATGTCTCAGCGTGATATGAGCCTGTCTCGACCGTATTTTGTCGTGATCGTAGACTGACTCAACCGTGTCTCAGCTTGAATAACCTCGTCTCTTTGTGATATGAGCATGACTCGACAACATCTCTGTGCGCCTCAACCCACTCTCGACATTATCCGTGGATGAATTCATCGATTCTCTATGTTTTCTGAGTGTGACTCGACCGCTTCTTGGAGGGACTTGTGATTGATTCGTCTGCATCTCACCGTTATAGAAGCATGACTTGACACATCTCAACATCACAACCTTAATCGATGTGACTCGACCATTTCTCTACGTTACTCAACCACGTCTCGACGGGATCCAAGAGAGACTCGACAGCTTCTCAGGGAGACTCAACCACGTCTCGATGTGGTTTGAGAGTTACTCGATTGCGTGTCGGCGTGTCTCAGCCACGTATTGGCGAGATCTGAATGTGACTCAACCGCGTCTTAATGTGATCTGAGTGTGACTTGGTCGTGTCTCAACTTGATCTCGTCTTGGCATTCTCCAAGCCTGACTTCACCCCCTCTCACATGACTCGACTACGTCTCAGCATGATCACAGTGTCACTCCACCATGTCTCAGCATAAGTCGCGATTGACTATAGTGCGTCTAGGTTAGATTTGAGTCCTACTCGAACGTGTCTAGGTGACATCTGAGCCTCACTACACCGTGTCTTGGAACGATCTAAGCCTCACTACACCTAGTCTCAGCGTACTCGACCGCATCTCCACATCGTTTTGGCATGACTCGACCCTGTCTTAGTATGGCTCGACCACGTCTCAACCACATCTCGATGTGACTTGGTGCCGTCTTGGCTTGAGTCAGCAGCTTCTTGGAGTGAATCGACCCAGTCTTGGAATTACTCAACCTTATCTTTGCATCATTGGATCGTGCCTCGACGTGACTAGACCGTGTCTCGGTGTGATCCGAGCTTGACTTGACAGCATCTTAGCGTGATCTAAGCATGACTTAACTACGTTTCAACATGATTCGTGCGTAGCTCAACAATGTTTCGGTGTGAATTAAGTGTAACCCCACATGTCCTGGCATGATCTAAGCTTGACTCAATTGTATTTCAGTGTGATATGCGTGACTTGATAGCATATCGGTGGGATTCGAGCTTTCCTTACTCTGTCATGACGTGATCTGAGTGTGACTCGACCCAGTCTAGGTCTGACTCTATTCGATCGTGTCTTAGTGTGATTTGACCTTGACTCAACCGTATCTCGAGTGACTCGAGCGTGTCTCGACATGACTCTTCTGTGTCTTGGCATGACTCGACTGCATCTCAGCAACAACCAACCTTGTCTCAACATGATTGACCATGTCTCAACCCCGTCTCCACATCACTTAACTACATCTCAGCATCATCGCGGCGTGACTTCACCATGTCTTAGCGTAATTCAAGCTTGACTTGATCGATGCTCAGTGGGATACGAGCATGACTCTACCACGAATTTACACACCCTAAGCCAGACTCGATTGTGTCTCAGCACGATCTGAGCCTCCTTTGACCCCGTCTAGATGTGACTGTACCACACCTCGATAGGATCAACCCTGTCTTGGCATGACTCAACCGCGTCTCGATATGATCTGAGCTCGACTCCACCGCCTCTCAGAGTGATTCGACTTGACCACATCTCTACATGATTTGAACCCGTCTTGGTGTGATTCAACTGCATTTTGATATGAAACGACTATGTCTTAACGTGACTAGACTGCGTCTCGGCATGCTGCAAATATGAATCGACCATGTCTCAACATGCCTTGACCGCTTCCTGGCGCGATTCGATCGTGTCTTTATTGTGTCTTAGCATTATTCGGCCATATCTCGGTGTGACTCAATCGCGTCTACTTGGGGCTAAACCTCGTTTAAAGTTGATCAGATGTGACTCAAAAAAATCTCAATGTTATTCGACCTTTTTTGCTTTAATCCACCCCGTCTTGGTGTGACTCAACCATATCTCGACGTTCTCTAAGCGTGACTCAACCTATTCTCGGTAGGATTCGATCATTACTTGACAACATTTTGTCGCGATTCGAGCATGACTTGAAAATTTCTCATCTTGACTCAACTGTGTCTCGGTCTTACTTAACCCCAATTTGGTCTGACTCGATCCGGTCTCGATATGACTAACCCATCTTGGCATGGTTCTACCGCTCTCCATGTGACTCCTCCCTATATCAAAACTAACTAGTCTGTGTCTCTACATGATCCAAGCATGAATCAACTGCATCTTGGTGTGAATCGACTGCATCTCGGCATGACTCGACTGTGGTTCGTGCTGATCCAATTGTATCTCAACCTCATCACTGCGTCACTTCACCCGTTTAGGCGTGACTCGACAGTGTGTCAACGTCTAGCATCTTTCCGCCGTATATCAACGTGACTCGACCCCATATCGGCGCGACTAAGCCTCTTCTCAACGTGACTCCACTATGTATTGACCGTTTCTCGGCTGACTCTACCCTATCTCGGCCTGACACAACCCCATCTTGGCGTGACTCAATTACGCACTGGTGTGACTCAACCACGTGTCGTCGTGTTCCAGGACTTAGTAGCATGTAAGCGTGATTCGACTGCATATCAACCATGTGTTGGCATGCTCGACACCTTCTTGGCGTGACCCGACTACATCTTAACTTGACATGACTCCTATCAGAGTGACCTGAAGCCATCTCGATGTGACTCAACCACATCTCAGCACAATCCTATCCTAACATGACCCGTCTCGGCCTTATTAAAGATTGACTCGACCACATCTAGACATGATTTGAGCGTGACCCGATCGCATCTCTACAAGATCTAAGCATTACACGACCTTGTCTTAATTTGCATAGACCTACTCAAGGAATGAATTCCCTACGACTTAGCGTGACTTAACCTCGTCTAGGCATTACTAGATCTTATCTCGAGGTCACTCTATCCCATCTCAGCGTGACTAGAGCCCATCTTGGCATGACAAGACTTAATGATGTCTTAATGTGATCAACCATGTGTCATTAAGACTCGACTATGTCTATGCTTGACTTAAAACCACCTCGTGTGACTCGACCATGTCTTAGTGTGACTCGATCCTATATCGACATGATTCAGTCCTGTCTCAATATGACTCGACCCTATGTCAATGTGAGTCGATCCTATATCGGCGTGACTCAACTGCATCTCGATAATGCATGGGCATGATTAGACCCATTTCAATTTGTCTTGGTATGATCAGACCGTGACTTCATCACATCTCGACATGATTCCATCATGCCTGGACTGTGTCTCGGTGTGATTCGAGAGTGCCTCCACTCTATCTCGGCGTGATATGAGCGAAGATCGACCGCGTCTGGTGTGATACAGAGTGGCTCAACCACGTCCTGACGTGATCTGGGAGTGATCTTAGCATGACTCAATTGCGTGTCGGAGTGATTCAAGCGTAACTTGACCATGTGTCGACAAGATTTGAGTGTGACTTGACAATGTCTCAGCGTGATTCGAGCTTGACTGCACCGTACCTTGTTGTGACTCGTTCACGATTTGGCATAACTTAACCCTTTCTCGACGTGACACTATCGCAGCTTTAGGTGACTCAACCTTGTCACAACATAACAGGACGGGGTCTCAGCATGAATGGATCTTGTCTCAACGTGACTCAATCGCGTCTTGGCTTGACTCGACCCGACCGTGACTTTACCTGCCTTGGCAGCATCTCGACTCGACACAATCCCATATCAACATGACTCTACGCTGTATGAGCATCAATATACCGTGTCTCGATGTAATTCGATCGTGACTCAACAACGTCTCGACGTGACTCAACCACCTCTCGAAAAAACTCGACCACGTCGCAACATGGCTCGATCGTATCTCGGCATGATTTAAGCCATTTTGGCATGATTTGGCCTCGTCTCAGCATGACCAGATTGTGTCTAGCCATGACTGCACTGCGTTTTAGAGACTTGACTTGATCATATCTCAGCGTGACATTAGCGCTTCTCGATTTGATTCTAGCATGACTCGACCACGTCTTGCCATTCTCCTAGCATAACTCAACCGCATCTCTACAGGATTTGAGAATGACTCAATCGCATCTTGGCGTGCTCTACTTTATTCGACCATGTCTTCACATGAATTGAGCATGGCACGACCACATCTCATCTTACTCCGAATGTGACATGATCGTGTTTACGCGTGATTTGATCGGGACTTGACCACATCTCAGAGTGATCTGAGCGTCACCTGACTGCGTCTCTACCTGATTTGAATATAACTCGATCGCCTCTTGATAGGATACAAGAGTGACTCCATAGCGTCTCGAAGGTATTCGATAGGTACTTAACCCAATCTCGACGTGAGCCGAGTATGACTCGACCACTTCTTGTGGGATTCGAGCGTGACTTGAGAGTGTCATGTGGGATTCCCGAGTGTGACTTGACTGTGTCTCAGCGTGACTCCACCGTAGTTTGACATGATTCGGCCCTAATTCGACAGGAATCGACCGCTTTTGCGCGATGCAACCTTTTCTTTGCGTGACTCGATCCCGTCTTGGCGTGACTCTAACATGATCCACAAGTGATTCGACCGCATCTCGACCACATCTCAACTTGACTCAGCCCATCTCAGATTGACTCAACTATGTCTGAACATGAGGCGACCCCATCTCGGAGCTTGGCCACCACGTCTCGGAGTGATCTGAGCGTTATCAGAACGTCACCTGATTGCATCTCAGCATGATCCGACGATCAATTAACCGCATCTCAACTTGATCTGACGACTCAAGCTATTCTCGACGTAACTCATTCCTTTCATGGAATGATTTGATCATGACTCAACCACATCTCGGTGTGACTCACTGCGTCTCGGTATTACCCGACCCCATCTGGGCGTAATGCGAATGTGACTCAACTGCGTCTTTGCGTTATTCAACCCCATATCAGTAAGTCTCAACCACATCTCGGCATGATCCGATGGTGACTTGACTGCTGCTCATCGTGATCCCAGCTTGATTTGACTACGTCTCGAAATGATCCGAGTGTGTCTCCACTGCATCTTGGAGTAATTCAAGTGTGTCTCAAATGCATTTCAGAGTTATTCAAGTGTGTCTCAACTGCATCTAGTAGTGATCCAAGTGTCTCTCAACTGCCTCTCGGTGTGTCTCGACCTTGTCTCGGCGTGCCTGACCCTGTGTTGGCGTGACCTTATCCTGTCTTGGCATGACTCAACCTAGTCTCGGCGTGACTTGACCGTGTCTCGATGTGAGCCGAGAGTGAGTCGATCACGTTTCAGCTTGACTCAATTACGTTTCGGTGTGAATTTACTCCTTCTGGTTGTTATCCGATGTTACACGACCAAGTCTCGATAGGATCTAATCATGACGCGATCGTGTCTCGGCACGATCCGAGCATGACTTGACCTCGTCTCGACGAAATCCTAGCAGGATTCGACCTCATTTCGGCACGATCCGATTTAATCTTGTCACGACGCGACCCCAGCAAAACTCGACCCTATCTCTCCATAGTCCGACCATCACTAGACCTCCTCTCGTTGGTATCCAAGTGTGGCTCGACCCTGTTTAACTGTGATCCGAGCCTGACTACACCACGTCTCACCGCGACATGAGTGTAACTCCACTGCGTCTCACTGTGACTAAGTGTGACTTGATCCGAATGCGCCATGATCCGAGTGTTTCTTGACCACGTCTCTCCCTAATCTGAGCTTGACTCCATCTCATCGTGACTTGATTACGGCTTCATCTAAATGAAACTCGACCGTATCTTGACGTGAACCGAGCGTTACTTGACCGTATAATATTCCTGGCTCTACGTGATCTAAACTTGACACAACGCCGTCTCAGTGTGATCCAAGCGTAACTCGACCATTTCCCGGTGTGATCCGAGTGTGACTGGATCATCTCTCGGTGTGATCCGAGCGTGACTCGACCATGTCTCGGTGTGATCTGAGGGTGACTCGACGATGTCTTGACGTAATATGACTGAGACTCGACCTCGTCTTGGTGTAATCTGAGGAGACTCGACTGCATCTCGACGGGATCCGAGAGTAACTGGACCTCGTCTTGATGTGATACGAGCATGACTCTACTGACTCTTTGGTCACTCGACTGCGTATCGATGTGATTCGACCTTGACTCGACCTTATCTGAATGGGATCGAAGGGTGACATGACTGTGTCTCAACGGGATCTGACCGTGACTAGTTCGCGTCTTAGCAGGATCTAAATCTGACTAGACTATATCTTGATGTGACTCGATTGCATCTCGATGGGACCCGAGCAAGTCTAAACTCTGACTCGGCATGCCCAAACCGTGTGTCGAAATAACTCGACCTTATCACGAAATAAATTAAAAATTCCACCACGTGACTCAATCGCATCTCGGCAAGACTCGACCCTGTCACGATGTGACTCAACCCCATCTCAGCGTGATTAGACTGTGTTTCTGTGTAACTCAACCCTGTCTAGGAATATCCAAGTATGACTTAAAACATCTCGACATGATTTTGCCCGTCTCGGTGTGGATCAACCCTATCTCCGCGTGACTCGACCTATCCTCAAACGACTCTAGACATGACTAGAACATTTATAAGTGTGACTCCGCGTGATCCGAACTTGACTCGACCACGTCTCGGCGTCTTTAGCATGACTTGAAAATGTCTTGGTATGATCCGATTGGGACTCGACCTTAACGGGACATAACCCTGTTTGGGTGTGATTCAAGCATGATTCGACTATGTCTCAACGTGATCTGAGCGTGACTCGTTCCCGTTTCTACATGATCCTAGCTTGGCCCAACTACATCTTGTTGTGATTCGAGTTTAACTCGACCGCGTCTCGATGCAATTCGAGCTTTGATCCGATTGGGTCTTGGCGCTCTCCCAGCGTGACTAGACCGTGTATGGTCCTGATTCAGTGTGGCTTGACTATATATTAGCATGACTCGTCCACGACTCGGCGTGACTCGTCCTCGATAAGGCGTAACTCGATAATCGTGATTAAAGTGTGACACTATCGAATATTATTGTGACTTTGCCCTGTCTGGGAGCAACTTGTGTCTTCGCAAAACTTGACCGTGTCTCGGCGTGCTCCAAGCGAGACTCGACCGTGTGTCGGAGTAACTCGACCACGTCTTAGCGTGACTTACTGCCCCTCGACCTCGTGTCGGCATGGCTTTACCGCATCTCGGCATTAATCGAGCTTGACACTACCCCATCTCAGTGGGATGCCAGTGTGATGAGAATTGCTTGACTCATCACCCTTTTATGGAACATTAGGTGTATGATAAAGTATATAAAAATCCAACTAGAGTCTTAAAGAGATTTTAGGTCTAAGAAATCTGATACAAGGCTTTCACATGAGAATTACTTATAACTCTAAACCATGTAGTTGTTCTCATTGGTAGGTTTAAACAAAATACCATGACATAAAGATGTATCCACGAGTTCTGACTAACATCCCATGCCCTAATGTTCTGTGGGAGCGAACCCACTAAGTCAAAAGGAGCATGCCATTCTTAATTCATATACTATTCCCATAGTAGTGGACGACTAGTGATGTTTAAGGAAGAAATCTCTCACTTCAAAGGTGGTAAAGGCATATGCATCACATATACAAACATAAATATCGAGATAATCACAGAATTTTACTCTTTCTAAGTGCACAAATATCATAGAAAGAAAGAATGAATTTGTTTACACATGAATATAATATAACAATGATTAGGCTAGGGCTTACACCAACAAATTTGACTCTGCCGTGACATGACTCGATCTCGTCTTGAAGCGACTCGACCGCATATTCGCGTGACTTAGCCTCGTCTACATGTGACTGAACCGCATGTCGGAATGATCCCACCTTTGCTTGACTGAGTCTCAGCGGGACTCGACCATGTTTCCATATGACATATCCCCCACTCGCACTTATTCGACTACGTTTTGGCATGAATCGAGTGTGTCTCAACCAGTCTCGATGTGCTCTGAGCATGACTCGATCGCATCTCATATGATTCGAGTGTGACTCGATCACGTCTCGGATCATCCTAGCGTAATTCGACCTCGTCTCTTCGTGATCTGGGCATCAGACGATCGTTTTTCGGGAAGATCCAAGCATGAAACCACATCTCATCGAAATATAAGCACGGCTTGACTGCGTCATGATGCATTTCGAGCGCAACTAAACCACCTCTTGATATGACCTGACCACATTTTGAGCGTGTGTCAACCTAGTATCGTTGTGACACGACCCTGTCTTGGCATGACTTAACCACTTCTCGACCAATCTCATAGTAATCCGAGCGTCACTCGACGTGATCCGAGCGGTACTCGACTGTATCTCAGTGTTATTGATTTGTGACTCTACTTGCCTGACTTAACCACTGCAAGTATGACTCGATTACATCTTGACATGATCACGTGACTCAACCGCGTCTCTACGTAATACCAGCGCCACTCGATCTTCCCTCGGCCTGACCCCACCCAGTCTAATAGAGACTCGACTACGTCTCGACCCTACGTGACTGAACTGTGTCTTAGCGATACTCGATCCTTTTTTGGCTTGATTCCACCGCGTATCGGAACATGATTAGGCTGGTTCTCGACGTGACTTGAACTCGTCCTGCGTAATTCCAGAGTGACTCGATCGCGTGGTGGTGTGACCCAACCCTGTCTCAGACTGACTCATTTGCATCTAGACTGCATGCCAACATGACTCGACCACGTCTCGGCATGACCTCACTGCGTCTCAGCGTGATTTTACCTCATCTCTACATGGCTTAACTGCATTTTGACAAGATTAGAGAGTGACTCGACCATCCGTTGACCTTATCCTGAATTGACTTAACTGTGTCTGGGCATAATCTGAGCGGGACTCAATCATGTATCGACATGAACTGAGAATGACTCGACCATATCTCGATGTCTATTGACCTTATCATGGCGTGACTCGACAGTGTCTCGGCATGACTCGACAGTGTCTCAGCGTTACGCGACCACGTTTGGGCATGACTTGACTAGGCATGATTCTGCCGTGTCTCGGCATGACTCGGTCACATCTCGACCACTTGTCAGCGTGACACAACCCTATCTCGACATGGCCCCACATGTCTCATGGGATTCGAGGGTGACTCGGCCACTTTTTAATGTGACCCTAGCGTAACTCCACCTCATGTCGGAGTGACAAAGCCTAACTCGACTACTTCACAATGTGATATGAGCATGACTCGATAGCATCTCAGCATGGTTTAAGCGGGACTCCACCCATTCTTAATTTGACATGACCGCAACTTGGAGTGACTTGTTCCCATCTAATCGTGACATGACCGCATCTCGACATAACTTGGCTCTGTCTCGGCGTGTCTATCCCTGTATTTAGGACATTGGACTGCATTTCAGCGTGACTGCCAACATCTCGAAGTGAATCAATATCGTCTCCACATGACTCGATCTTATCTTGGCATGTCTTTACCCAATCTCAGCTTAACTAGACCTTGTCTCGGTGTGATTTCAGCATGATTTAATAACTTCTCGGCATGACTCAATCGTATCTCTCGCAACTCCACTGTGTCTTTGCTTGACTTTACCTCGTCTATCCATGACACGATCACGTCTTAGCAAGACATGACCTTGTCTCGGCGTGACTCAACTGTGTCTTAGCATAATCCCTGCTTGACTCAACCTCGTCTTAGTAAGATCCGAGGAGGACTTGACCTCGTCTAGCCATGGTTTGAGCATAACAAAAACACTTCATGGCGTGGTTCGAGTGTGACTCAACCGCATCATTACTAGATTCGAGCGTGACTAGACCGCATCTCGACGAGAGTGTACCATGTCTCGGTGTTACTCGATAGTGCATGCAGTGAGTCTCGAAGTACCTCGACCCTGTCTCGACTGCGTTTCAGCATGACTCGACCCAGTCTCAACGAAACTCAAACGCATCTCATCATTACACGACCACATTTTGCCTTGACTTGACAATCCTAGACGGGATTCGCGCATGACTTGACAGTGTGTCGCCGTGACTCGACCCAGTTTTTGAGTTACTTGACCACATGCATGAGGTGATCACGTCTAGTGCGATTCAACTTCGTCTCAACCACTCCTGACATGACTCAACCCTGTCTCGGCTTGACTCAATCGCATCTCAGCGTGAGTCGACCCTGTCTTGGCATTGTCAAACCCATGTTGATATGACTCGGTGTCATTTGAGCTTGAATCGACTACATCTCGACAAGATCGGACCATCACTCAACCTCGTTTCAGCGTGATCCATGCGTGAATCAACAACGTCTCAATGTGAATTCATCTTGACCTCACCCCATCTCGGCTTGATATAAGCTTGACTCGACTGAATGTCTGCACGACCGAAGTGTGACACAATCGCATTTAAGTGTGATTCGAGCATGACTAGACCACATCTCGGTGTGATCTGAGCATGACTTGACTCTATCCAAATATGACTCAACCCCATCTCGATGAGACTCGACCATGGCTTAGCTTAATACGAGCTTCTCTTGGCAACCTCTAGCAGTGACTTAAAATTCATCTCGACGTAACTCGACTACATCTCAGCTAGATCCCAGTGTGACTCCATAATGTCTTAGTGGGATTCGAGCTTGGCTCGACTGCGTCTCGTCGTGATGAGAGGGTGACTCATTCGTGTCTTGCCGTGATCCGACTTTTAATTGACAGCATCTCAACCTGATCTAAACATGACTCAACTACGACTCCACAAAATCCAAGCATCACTCGATCACTTCTCAGCGTGATTCAATCTTGACTCGAGCACGTCTTAGCATTACTCGACCCATACTACCGTGAATCGACCTTTTAATGTCACTCGGCTACGTCTCGCTAAGAGAGGATCGTGTGTCAGTGTGCTTCGAGCGCCATTGGACCACGCGCCATCATGACTTGTTCTCTACATGGTTTGACTGGTCTCTGTGTGACTCGATCATTTCTTGAATCCGTGCCGGCATGAATCAACCCCAACTTGGAATTAATTTACTGTGTCTCAGCCTGGTCAAACGTGACTCGTCCATGTTTTGACGAGATCTAAGAGCGACGCGACTCTATTTTGGCAGGATCTAAGCGTGACACGACATCTTCCTGCCTTGACACAACCTTATCTCAACTAGTTTGTGATTGGATGTAAATGTTATGATTTTCGCTTAGAGAAACATTTCTTTTAATATATTTCTTTTTGTTCCTCAGTCTTCGGAGAATGCGACGTTGTATTATTGTAAGTTCTCGGTTCCTTGGGATTGGGGGGAGTAGGTCTTGCATCAGATTTGTTAGTTCATTTCTAGTTTCCACGACTTTAGGCAGATAAAGCAGCTATAAGGCTATGTTTGCCAATTAATTAGGTGATTTTGGATTAACTCATGGGATTTCGGGTCGTTTTTACTCTCTTTCAAATGGTAGTGCGACTCGACCATGTCTCGAAATTACTTGATCCATGTCAAAGTGACTCTACATCATCTCAGAGTGGTTGAACAGCGACCCGTTGACACTCGACCTATCTCAACGTGACTCGACCTCATCTCGGCTTCACACGACCCTGTCTCAACGTGACACATCTCGTCATGACTCGATCCCATCTCATCGTGACACGATTGTGTCTTAACAGGACCCAACTGTGTCACGTCATGGCTCAACCACGTCTCAGCATCAATCGACCTCGTCTAGGGTGAGTCGACCCCATTTCAGCATGACACGAATGCTTTACGCCGTGACAGTGCCACATCTTGTTGTGACTCGAGCTCGTTTTAGCATGACTCGATCTTTTCTCAGCATGACTCGAGCGCATCTCTACATTATCCCAACCTGACTACTGCATCTCAGTATGATCTAAGATAACTCAATCGCATCTCGACGTGATCCTAGCATGACTCCACTATTTCTCGACGCAATCCAAGCTTAACTCGACCACATCCAAGCGTTCACTGTGAGCATGACAAAACCGTCTCGATATTATTCGAGCTTAACTTGACTGCATCTCACCAAGATTTGAGGGTGACTTGACCGCGTCTCGACATGATCCAATGTTGACTCGACCGCTTCTTGTTATGATACAAGCGTGACTCCACTGCGTCATGACAGGATCCGAGCTTGACTTGACCGTATGTTGGAGAATAGAAGCGTGACTTGGTCGAATCTCGAATTGATCTAAGCATTATCCGGTCGCGTCTCAGTTCGAATTGAGCATGACTGGACTGCTGATCGGCTCATTCAGAGCGAGAAGCCTGACTCGACATAGTCTCGACCTGATTGAAGCCTTTCTTTACTGTGTCTCGACCCAATCTCAACCGAATCTGCTCGTGAGTCGACCACGTCTCAGATTTTTCAAGTGCCACTCGACCACGTCTTGGTGGGACCCGTGATTGACTCGACTTTGTCTCGCTATTATCGGAGCATGACTCGACCCCGATTCAGATTCACTCCACCGCATCTCGGCATTGCTCGACCATGTCACGGCGTGACTTGATCGTATCTCAACACTACTCGTCTATGTCTCAGCGAGACTCGACCATGTCGCAATGAGACCCGATGTGATCCGATAGTGACTCAACCACGTATCAGAGTGTCTTGACCTTGGTTCAGGGGGATTCGAGCATGACTCGACCATGTCTCAGCATGATTAGAGCGTAAGTCAATCATGTCTCCACATGATTCAAACTTATCTAGATTGCGTCTCGGCATTCTCCAAGCGTGACTCGACCCAATCTTGCCTGACACGATCAGGACTCGATCGTATTTCATTGTGATCCGAACATGACTCGATCGTTTCTTGACATGACTTAACTGCGTCTCTATATGATTTGACCCTGTCTCAGCATGAATCGAACAGGTCTCGACTATGTCTCGTCCCGTCGTGATCCGAGCACGACTAGACCACATCTCAGTATGATCCATGCTTGAATCTACTGTGTATTGGGATGACTTAACTCATCTCGACCTTGTCACGGCGTGAGTCGTCCCGTCTTGGTGTGACTTGACCGCGTATGGGCATGATCCCAGCGAGAGTCCACCGCATCAGAGCATGACACGACCACATCTTGGCGGGTCTCGACCCCATCTCAGCTTGACTAGGCCATGTCTCAGTGTGACACGAGTGTGTTTTTACCTTTTTTGGCCTGACTCGATCCTATCTTGGCATAACTTGACCCATCTTTACGTGAATCGACTACATCTCGGCGTGACAATACTACATCTAGGCGTGACTAGACAGCATCTCGACGTGACTCCACTGAGTCTCGACGTGTCTCAACATCATCTCAGCAGGACTAGATCGCATCTCCACCTTGTGTTGGCATGACTCGACGTCATCTCGGTGAGACCCCACCGCGTATTGGTGTGATTAGACCCTCCTCGCCGTGAATAACCACATGTCTATGTGACCTGACTGTGCCTTGACGTGATTTGACCTCGTCTCGGCGTCATCCAAACATGACTGAGCCGCTCCAGGGTGGTGCTTGAGGAGACTCGACCATGTCTCTACGGTATCCGAATGCGACTTGACTGCGTCTCGGAGGGTTCCGACCATAACTCGGCCAAGTCTTATTGCTCGACCGCGTAGAACATGACTCCACCCTTACTCGCCATGATCCTAGCCTGACTTAACCGCATCTTACCATCATCTGAACCTAACTTGACCACATACTGGGCATGATCTGGACATGAAATGACCGCATCTAAGCTTGACCCGAGAGTCATTCCACCCCTGCTAGGTGTAAATCAACTAGATCTCCGTATAACTTGAGCTTGTCTTGATGTTACTGCATCATGGCTCGAGGTGAGTCGACTGCGTATCGACGTGACTTGATCACACCTCAACTTGATTACACCTCGTATCTACATAATTCCACCCTGTCTAGGGGTGACTTGACCCATCTTGGCGCAACACAATAGCGTCTCGGTGTGACACAAGTGTGACTCGACGTGACATGATCGCGAATCGGCATGACTCAATCTCATCTTGACGTGACCGAACCCAACTTAGTACGACTCTACGTTATCTCGCCATGATTCAATCTTGTCTTGGAATTACTCGACCCATCTCGGTGTAACTCGACTGCGTATCGGCATGACTCGACCTTGTCTTAGCGTGACTCCACCTGGTATCGGCGTGACTCGACCCCATCTTGGGGTGAGCCTAATGCGTCTCGGCGTGACACAATCGTGTCTCTGTGTGTTTCAACGTGACCCAACAGGGTCTAAGCATGGCTCGACCACGTCTCAATTCACTCGACCTCGTATCGGGATGAGTTGACCCATCTTAACATGAAATAACCGCATCTTGACATATCCCAGCATTACCCGTCCGTATATCAGCGTGATTTGGGCATGACTCAGCTGCTACTCAGCGATATTTAAGCATTATTCGATCCTGTGTCAAGCTCGACTGTGCCTCGGCATACTTTGAGCGTGACTCGACTGAATATCAGAGTAATTTGAGCTTAACTCGACCGGGTCTCGGTAGGATCTGATGGAGACATGACCACGTCTCAACGTTATCCAAGTGTGACTCGACAGTTCTTGTTGTGATTACTCGACTGCATCTTGGTGTCACTTGACCCATTTGGGCGTGACTCGACCTTATCTTAATAGGATATGAGTGTGACTCGACTGCATCTCGACTGCGTGTCAGCATGACTCGACCGCAGCTCACCTTGATTCGAGCATGTGTCAACAACTTCTCTACAGGATCCGAGCATGACTCGACCACTTCCTGGCACTTTCTGGGCGAGACTCGAATGCCTCTCTAATTATCTGGGCCTTACTCGACCTTATCTCAGTCTGATCTGAGAGTGAGTCGACCGCGTCTCGGCTTGATCAGAGCCTAACTCGACTACATCTCAGCTTGATTCAAGACTGAATCGGGCATATCTAGGCGTGATATGAGTCTGTCTCAACCGTATCTTGTCGTGATCCTAGACACCATCTCTGCGTGCCTCAACCCATTCTCGCCCTTATATGTGTGTGACACGATCGTTTCTCTGATTTTTCTAAAGCTTGACTCGACCACGTCTTGGAGGGTCATGAGATTGAATCGACCATATTTCGCCGTAGGAGCGTGACTTAACCTCATCTCAGTGTGACTCGATCGTTTCTCTGCGTTACTCGACCCGTCTGGATGGGATTCGAGAGAGACTCGACCGTATCTCCGTGAGACTCGACCACATCTCCATGTGATTCGAGAGTACTGGACCGCGTGTCGGCGTGCCTCGACCACGTCTTGGTGGGATCCGAGCATGACTCAACTGCGACTCAATGTGATCTGAGTGTGACTCCACCGTGTCTCAGCGTGATTGAAGCGTGACTTATTCTTGTCTCCGCATGATCCATGCTTGACTCCATCACGTTTTGGATTTCCCCAAGCTTGTCTCGACCCAGTCTTTGTGTGATCGGATCAAGACTTAACTGCATTTCATCATGACCTAAGCATGACTCGACCGTATCTCGGCATGACTCGATCGCTTCTTGATCTAACTCAACCTTGGCTCGGCAGGCTCGACTGGCTCTCCACGACGTCTCGGTATGACTCGATGCTGTATAGCAATGACTCGACTGTGTCTCAGCATGAGTCCAAACCGTCTAGGTGTGATTCGAGTGTTACTCTTTTGCATCCCCTCGTGATCCAAACGTAACTTGGCGGCGACATCGAGCGTAATTCAAACGCATTGTGATGCGGTCTGAGTGTGACTGACAACGTTTTGGATGGGATTCGAGCATGACAAGACTCACATCTCAACGTCACCCAAGAGTGACTCAACCCTGTCTCAACGTGACTAGACCATGTGCCAGCATGATCCCTGCATCCCAGTGTGACTCTATCCTATCATAGCGTGACTCAACCATGTCTTAGGGTGCCTCGACCCGCCTCAGTGTGACTCGACCCTTCTTGGCGTGTCTCGACCATGACGTGATCTCATCTCGGCATGACTCGACTGCATCCCAGTGTGACTCTATCCTATCATAGTGCGACTCAGCCCGTCTCGGTGTGACTCGACCTCATTTTCATAAGACTCGACCATGTCTCGGCATGATTCACTACGACTACATCTCACCTTGACTCAATGTCACTCGACCGCGTCTCGGTGTCACTCGATTCCATATTGGCATGACTTGACCGTTCTTGGCATGAGTTGACCCAATCTTAGTGTGACTGCCGGCTTTACACGACCAGGTCTCGGTGTGACTCAACCACGTCTTGGCTTGAAATGGTCGTGTCTCACTGTGACTGGACTGCATCTCGGCCACGTGTCAGCATGATTACACCCCATCTTAGAAAAATATGAGTGGGACTCAACTAGCCTCTATGAGATTCAAGCATGACTTCTCCGTGTCACAGTGTGATCTGAGCATGAATGCACCCTATCTTTGTGTGAGTAGATCCACACGAGAATTGACCGCGTCTCAACGTGACTCCACCATATCTCACCATCACTTGACCCTATCTCGACGTGAAACGGCCATATCTCAGCGCAACTCGCCTACATCTCAACCACATCTCAACGTGACTTGATCTCGTCATGCCATGATTCGACCACTTCTCAAAGTAAGTCCCTCAGTCTTAGCATTACTCAACCCCATCTCAATGTGACTCGATTGCACCTCGACGTGAGCCGAGCGCGAATCGATCACGTCTTAGTGTGATCCGAGCATGACTTGATCTCGGCGTGATGTGAGCATGACCAGATCGCATATTATTGTGATCCGAACATGACTCAACTGCATCACCACTGTGATCTGGCCGTTAATCGATTTCTCTAAACATAACTCGACCGTGTCTCGAAGTAACTTGAAAACGTCTCGACGTGACTCTTTTGCATCTCATCGAGACTCCTCTACATCTCGGTAAGACCCAACCTCATCTCGACATGATCGACTATGTCTCGAACCTGTCTCGACATGACTCGACTACGTCTTAGCATGACCACTGTGCGACTTCACCTTGTCTTGGCTTAATTCGAGCTAGTCTTGATCACATCTCAGCGAGATCCACTATCTAGGCAAGATCTGAGCGGGATAGGACCGAATCTCGGCACAATTAGTACACGACTTGAATGTGTCTAAGAAAAATTTGAACCTCTCTACATCAGCATATTCGATTGTGTCTCCACCTTTTTTTGGTGTGACTCAACCCGTCTCTACGCGACTCGACAGTGTCTTGATGGGATCCATGCATTCGGCGACCACATCTCAACGTGACTCGACCCTTTCTCTACTGACTCAAAACTGTCTCGGTGTAGGCGACCGGGTCTAAGCGTGGCTCAACCACTTTTTAGAGTGAGTCGACTCGGTCTTGGCATTAGTTAACCCCATTTCTACATTTGAAGATGATCCTTGCGTGACTCAACAACGTTTCGGTGTGAATTAACCATGACCCCACTCGTCTCGGTGTGATTTAAGCTTGACTCGATTGCATCTTGGCATGATCTGAGCATGATTTGATCTCATATCGGTGAAATTTTATGTTCCATTACCCCGTCATAACTTGTTCTGAGCTTGACTCGATCCCATCCAGACATGATTCGATTCGATTGTGTCTCAGCATGATATGAACTTGACTCGACCATGTCTCGAAGAGACTTAAATGTGTCTCGGCGTGACTCTTCTGTGTCTTGGCATGACTCGACGGCATCTCAGCAACAACTGACCTTGTCTTAACAAGATCGACCGTGTCTCAACATTGTCTCGACATCACTTGATTACGTCTCAACATGATCATAGAGTGACTCCACCGTCTCTCTGTGTAATTCAAGCTTGACTCAAACGCATCTCTGTGGGATCTGAGCGTGACTCCACCCTAACTCGGAACGATCTGAGCCTGACTCAACTACAGCAAGTCACGATTCGAGCTGAACTCGACCGCTGCTCGGCGCACTCTAGCCTGATTCGACCATAAATCGACACACTCTAAGCGTGACTCGATCGCGTCTCGGCATGATCCGAGATTAATTCGAACGCATCTGGGCGATTAGAATAGACCGCATCTCTACGTGAATTGAACCCATGTTGATGGGACTTAACCGCCTTTCGATGTGATTCGACCTCGTCTCAGCGTTACTACACTGTGTCTTTGCTTGTTGCAAATGTGGCACGACTATGTCTTAATATGACTTGACCGCAACTTGGCGTGACTCGACCGCATCTTGACTGCGTCTCAGCGTTACTCGACCATGCTTGCTATGACTCAACCACTTATCAGAGCGTGACTAGACCATGACCCAACGAGATTGAGCGTAACTCGACTGCATTGCAGTAGGGTCTGAACGTTATTTGACAACGTTCTGGTGGGATATTATCGTCAGTTGAGGTCATCTTGACATTACTCATTCTTGTCTTGGCATGATTCTAGCGTGACTCGACCGCATCTCGGTGTGACTCAACCCCATATCGACGTAATACAAGTGTGACTCAATTGCGTTTCTACTTTATTCATCCCCATATCGACGAGTCTCAACCGCGTCTCGGTATGATCCCAGAAAGACTCGACTGCGTCTCGTCGTGATCCGAGCATGACCTGAATATGTCTTTTAGTGATCTAAGTGTGAGTCAACTGCATCTCAGTATGATACGAGATTGACTCGACTGCATCTCAGCATTATCCAACCTTGGCTCGCTCGCATCTTGGCATGATCCGAGCGTGACTCTACTTTATCTCGCCTTGATTCGAGTGTGAGTCAACCTTGTCTAGACGTGACTCGACCTCTCTTGGCATCACCTGATCCTGTCTAGGTGTGACTCGACCTTGTCTCGACGTGACTCGACCTCTCTTGGCGTGACCTGATCCTGTCTAGGTGTGACTCGACCTATCACAGTGTGACTTGATTGTGTCTAGATGTGATTCGAGCGTGAGACGATCCTATCTCAATGTAACTCAACTGTTTCTCGACGTGACTCGACTGCAACTCGATTGCGTGTCGATGTGACTTTAATGCGTCTGGGCGCTATTCAAGCTTACTCGACCAAGTCCGGATAGCAAATGAGCATGTCGCGAAAGCGTCTCGGTGCGATTCGAGTGTAACTTGACCCGTCTTGGTGCGATCATGGCATGACTCGACCTCATCTCGGCGAAATCCGAGCAGTACTCTACCCCATGTCTAGGCAAACTGGACCTTGCGACGATGCGATCCTAGCGAGACTTGACCCTGTCTCGCTGCAATTAGAGCGTGACTAGACCTTTTTTCGCTGTTATCCGAGAATGAATTGACCGTGTCTCACATGATTCGGGCGTGACTGAACCACGTCTCGTCGTGAATCGACCGCGTGTCTACATGAATCTACCATGTCTAGGCAAGACTCAACCGATCTCGGCATTACTCGACCCCGTCTTGGCGTGATTCGAGCGTGACGTGGCTACATATGAGCTTGTTTCGACCACGACTCAAGCGCATCTCGGCAGGATTCCATTTTGATTCGACCGCGTCTCGGCATGATCGAAGGCTAACCGGACAGTGTCTCGGCCTAACTCGACCTTGACTCGACTGCATCTCGGCATGACCTGATTGAATCTTCCCATGATTGGACCTTAATTTGTTTTGACTCGTCCCAATCCTGGCGTGACTAATCCCCTCTCAGCATCACCCGGGCTTAACTTGACAGCATCTCCGCGTGAATCGACCTTGTCTAAGCGTGACTCGATCGTATATCGACGTGATTCGGGCGTGACTCAACTGTGTCACGTTGCAAATAGACCATGTCTCGGCATGAATCGACCTTGTGTCGGCATGATTCGAGCATGACGCGGTCACGTCTAGGCTTGATTGGAGCACTACTAAATCGCGGCAGGATCCAGCTTGATTCGACTGCGTCTCGGTAAGATCTGAGGCTAACTGAACCGTGTCTTGCCTAACTCGAGCGTCACTCGACCGTTTCTCGAAATGACCCGACTGCGTCTTCCCATGAGTCAACACTAACTTGTCTTGACTCATCTCTATCTCGGTGTGACTCAACTCATCTCATCCCGAGCTTGACTTGACCGTATCTAGAAGTGAATCGACCCCGTCTCAACGTGACTCGATTGTCTCTTGACGTGGTTTGTGTGTGACTCAACCGCGTCTCGTTCTCGTAGTGAATCGACTGCGTCGCAAAGTGAATTGACCTTGTCTCGGCAAGACTCAAACCTTTTCGGTGGGTCTCAAACCCGTCTTGACATGATTCAGCCATGTCTCGGCGTGATTCGAGCATACACGGCCGATTATGGGCTTGATCAGAGCACGACTTAAGCGCATCTCAGTAGTATCCCAACTTGACTCGACTGCTTCTAGGCATGATCCGAGCCTAACTGAATCGTGTCTTGGCCTAACTAGACCATGACTCAACCGTATCTTAGTATGACTCGACTGCTTCATCTAATGGCTCGACCTCGACTAGTCTTGACTCGTCCCTGTCTCGGCGTGACCTGACAATGTCAACCGTATCTGCGTAACTCAACTGTATCTCGACTTGATTCCTATTTGTGTCGCCATGACTTCACCCATCTCGGCGTGAGTTGACCTGTCTCGACGTGACTCATCCTGGTCTCGGTATTATCCCGTGTGACTCGGCCACCTATCAGCAGGACTCGACCCCATCCCTACATAATTCGAGGGCATCTCAGCATGATAAGAGAGAGACTCGAGCTCGTCTAAGTGTGATGACAACCATATGTCGGCCTGAACGGATGATGACTCGACCGCCTCTCAACATGAATCGACCTTGTGTTGTTGTCTCGCCACTGCTTTTTGATGACAGTCGACCTCGTCTTACCGTGACACTTTCGTGTCCCGTGTGACACAGCTCAATCACATGCATTACTAGACCGCGTCTCGAGCGACTAGACCTCGTCTTAGTGAGAAACAACCGCATTATGGCTTGACTCGATCGCGTCTCGACGTGACATGATATCATCTTGATGTGACCCAACTCTGTCCAGCATAACTTCAACTCGTTTCATCATGAGTCGGCGGCATGACACGATGATGCAATTACAGAAATTATGGGTAGGAGGGAGACAGAGAATAGGAGAAAAGACAAGATAGAGAGGCCGAAAGAGAAACTTCCTCAGTTTGTCACGAAAAACAATATTCATCATAATAGCCTTCGTGGGTACAAAACGCTGTCTTTCCGATATTTGGTGGATTTATGAGGACGTGATGATCCCCAGCTCTCAAGTCTAATTTTGAAAAAACTGAAGCCCCATGAAGCTCATCCAATAACTCATCGATGGTGGGAATTGGAATCCGGTCTCTAACCGTGACAGCATTCAAAGCCCTGTTGTCAACATAAAAAGGCCAGGTGCGATCTTTCTTTTGACCAATAGAATCGGAGAAGAGAAAGGGCTCGTGCTTGGGCGAATAACGCCTTCCTTGAGCATTTATTCTACTAACTTCTCAATTTTTGCTTTTGAAAATGTGGGTATCGATACGGTTGAACAGTGATGTAGGGTAATAATAGAATATGGTGATCCAAGTGCTGAGGTGGTGGAAGGCTAGATGGCACTTCAAAAATATGATGAAACTTTTTGAAGAGGTGTTGTAGCGTTGAGATAAATTGTCTCTGGGCTTGTGAACCAATTGTTGGTTTATTGGCAGAGGCAATTGGTTCCATAGACATGGTAGAAATAGGCCACACTTTCATTTTGGATGCACCTTGTTAATGGGTTTAGTGTGATTTGGGCTAAGGAAGGCTAGGTCATCCCATATAACTTTGTTTTAATGCCTATGTACTCAAACTCCATCCAAAGATTTTTGTAGTCAAAGAGGACAAGGCCTAACTCCGATAGCCACTGAACTCCGAGTACCAGATCTGCTCCATAAATGGGTTGTATCAGAGGATCAACCTCAAAACGAGCTTGCCCCAAACGAAGTGGAATTTTTGGACAGGTACTAGCACAACCCATAGACTCTCCGTTACCCACTGTGACTTTAAGGTGTGGTGATGCTTGAATGCTGAGGCCCAAGTGAGTTGCCAATCGGGACTGAATAAAATTATTTGTAGAGCCCCCATCAATTAATACCACGACTGCTTTCCCATTAATAAATCTAGCCAACTTAAGAGTGGAAGGAACTAACTGGCCTATTAAAGCATGAAAAGAGATTTGTGGAGCTTGTATTGTTTCTTTGGTCAATTTGGTGACATTCTCCAACATCGGGACTTCATTGTTGGTCATTCGAAATTCAGCCTGATGTTCCTCATTCTCTATCATCAGGCACAGGAATTGGGATGGCCAAATAAATCTCAACCGTGGATGTTTATTTCAGCTTGTATAGTTGTGTCTCATGATTGACAAATTTGGATAGCCAAAATTGAAGGTCAAGTTGCAGAGTAAACACTGCCCATGTGGGGAGTTGTGAGGTTGAGTGCATCCATTGAAACCATTGCAGAGCTATGCCAGTCATGTAAAATGCAGAGATGGTTAGTTTTTGTTCTGGTAGAGTAATATGATAAGCAAAGAAATGTTCAATCTGGAATATCCAACCTTAAACATTGTCTCCATTGAAAAGAGGAATTTCCAGTTTAGGCAAATGCAGAGTTGAAAATTGGGAAGATGATCCTTCTGAGAAATTGCTAGAGTTTACGATAATGGTGTGGTTAATGCGGTAAGTAATGGTAAAAGAGGTGGTTGAGTGCTAGTTGTGGTGGAGGTGTTTAAATTGGAAAGTTTCCCTAAAATATCTTGAGGAATCGTAGAGTGTGTAGTGAGTGTGGTTAGTGTCTCAGAGGAGGATTTCTTGAGCTCAACAATGGCAGAGGAATGTTCTTGGAATTTGTCACTAAGCTTTGTGAGCTGTTCTGCCTAATCCTTAGCACGAGTTACGATACCCTCAGCCATAGCTTAGTGAAAGCACCAAATGATGCAAGTATAGAAAGTAGGAGAAGGAGGGAGAGAGAATAGGAGAAAACACAAGATAGAGAGGGGAATAACTTTCTCAGCCCCATTATGTATTCTTTTCATTCATATATAGTGGTTTTCATAACAACCTCAAAAAAGAATACACTGTTGTCATCATTTGCCTAGCCACTACTTTTCATGCTCATGATGGAATCCTGAAACCGTTTTGGCAGCCTTCGCACGAGACTTATTGTGTGAAGCTGAAATTGGATCCTGCTAGGCTTCCTCTACTGTACTGAATGGTGGGCTGACATCTAGGCTCGTAACACACGACCACATGTTAGAGTGACCTGACCTCGTCTCGGAGTGACCGGAGCCAATCTCAGTGTGACCAGACTCTGTCATGGTATGATATGACTATGTATTGGAATAACCCCGCCTTCCTCGGTGTAACTCGACCTCGTCTTGGAGTGACTCAACCACGTTTTTACTTGACTGGACTGTGTCTCGACGTGTCTCGACCACGACTCAGAGTGACATGAATGAGTCTCGGTGTGACTCGACCTCACCTTGATGTGACTCGACCCTTTCTTAACTTGACTAGACAGCATCTTGGCAAGATCCAAGTATGATTCGACTGCTTCTCGACCAAATGGAAGCGTGACTCAAACGCGTTTCGATGTGATCGGAGCTAAACTCTACATCATCTCGGCATGCTTAGATTGTGACCCAATTGTGCCTAAGCGTCATGTGTTTAGGACTCGACCGCGTCTCAACGTTATTCAACTATGACTGACCGCATCTCAGCATGATCGAAACTTGACTCGACCGTGTCTCAGTAGGATCTAAAGGAGACTTAATCGCATCTCAGCGTCATCTGAGCGTGACTCGATTGCTTCTCCATGTGAGTCGAGTGTGGCTCGGGAGCGTCACGGTAGGATCCAAGCTTGACATGATCGAATCTCGACATGAATCGACCGTGTATCAACATGACTTAGACCATCTCAGTGTGTCTCAACCCCGTCTCGCCGTTACTGGACAGGGTCTCGACGAGATCCAAGTGTGACACAACTGCATCTCACCTTACTCAATTCGTGGCTCGACTGCGTCTTGACGTAACTGACCGCGTCCTGATCGCATTTTAATATGACTCAACCCTTTCTCAGCATGACTTGACTGCATCTCATTATGACTGAACCGCATCTGGGCAATAGCTGAGCGTGACTAGACCCCGTACTGGCGTGATCCAAGCTTAGATTGAACTGAGAACTAACGTGACTCCACAGCATTTGGCCGTGATTCGATCGATACTCGACTACGTGTCGACATGATTTGAGCATGACTCGACTGCATCTCAGCGTGATTTGAGATTAACTTCATTGCATCTCGGTCGGATCCGAGGGTGAGTCGAGCACGTGAAAATGATATTAGCGTAGCTCGACCGCTTCTTGACATGATACAAGCATGTCTTGATCGTGTCTCAAGTGGACCAAAGTGTGACTCAACAACATCTTGACGTGTCATAGTGTGACTAGATTGCATCTCAATGTAACCTGATGTCATCCCAGGCATGACTTGACCTCGTCTTGGCAGGATAGAGTGGGCTCGACTGCGTCCCTGTGGGATCTGATCGTGACTCAACTGCATTTCGGTGTTATCCAATCTTGACTCCATTCCGTTACAGCATGAATCAACTGCGTCTTCGCAAGTCTCGATCCCATCTTGGCATGGTTCAACCACGTTATGGGGTGACACGACCCCATCTCGAGGTAACTCAAAAGCATCTCGACATGACTTGATCCTATCTCGGCATGTCTTTACCAAATCTTAGCATGACTAGACCTATCTCGGGGTGAGTACACACATATCATCATGACAAGATTGTGTCCCGGCATGGCACAAACCCAACTCGCACTGAGAAGATTCCATCTCGTCGAGACTCGGTCTCGTCTCAGTGTGTCTCTTCAGCATATAGACATGATTTAACAGCCTATCAGTGTGATTGATCGCATCCCAGCATGACTCTATCCCATCTAGATATGGCTCTAACCTATCTCGGCATGATTAGACTATGTCTCAACGTGATTCGAGCGTGACTCATCAACGTCTTGGCATGACCCAATTGTGTCTTGCCGTGGCTCAACCACGTCTCAGCATGAATCGACCTCGTCTCGGGGTGAGTCGACCTATTTCAGCATGACACAAATGCGTCGTGTCATGACTGGAGCCCATTTGAACACGACTCAAACCTGTCTCAACGTGACTCGACTGCATCTCGACATTATCCCAGCATGATTACCACATCTCAACGTGATCTGGGATTAACTCAATCGTGTTAGCGAGATGTTAGCACAACTCGCCATGTTTCAGCACGATCTGAGCTTAACTCGATTGCGTCCAGGCGTGTACTCCGAGGATGACTCAACCTGTCTCGGCTTGATTCCAGCTTAACTCGACCACATCCCAACGAGATCTGAGTGTGACTTAATCGCTTCTCAACATGATCCAAGGGTGACTCGACTGTGTCACGGGAGGATTCGAGCTTAACTCGACCGCATCTTGACGTCATTATCGTGACTCAATCATATCTTAGAGAATAGGAGCACGACTCGACCGCATCTTGAATGCGTGTTAGCGTGACTCAATTGCATCTGAACTTCATCTTAGCATGATTGGACTGCTTGTCGGCTCGTTTGGGGCGAGAATCTACTACGTCTTTAAGTGATTTAAACCTTACTTGACCAACTCTCTACATGATCTGGGCTTGACTCGACCGTACCTCAACTTAATACGAGCCTGACATGACCTCATCTCAGTTTGATCTAGGCCTTTCTCAACAATTTCTCGCTGTGATTCTAGAGTGACTTGACCGTGTCTTGAATGTGACTCGACCCCGTTTCGGTGTGATATGAGAGTATGACTTCACTTTGTCTCAGCGTGCCTCGACCCAATTTCGGCTTGATGAGAGTGTGGCTCGACCACATCTAAGATTTTTTCGAGCGTGACACGAGTACGTATTAGAGAGACCCATGATTGACTCGACTGGTCCTGCCATTATCAGAGCATGACTCAACTGCATCTCGACATGACTTGACCATGCCTTAGCGTGACTCAATTGTGTTCGAACATTAATCGACCATGTCTCAACGTGATCTAAGAGTGACTCGTGTATGTCTCAATGACACTCGATAACATCTTATAATGACTCGACCGCGTTTGGGAGTGTCTTGACCTTCTCTTGGCAAGATTCGTGCATGAGTTGATTGCATCTCGACTTGATGTGAGTGTGAATTCGCCGTGTCTCAGCATGATCGGAGCATGACTCAATCTTGTCTCCACATGATCTGAGCTTATCTAGATTGCACCTCGGCTTTCTCTAAGCATGACTCGTCCTAGTCTTGGCATGATACAATTAAGACTCGACCACATTTCATTGTTATTCGAGCATGACTCAAACACTTCTGTCTGACTTGACTCTATCTCGGGGTCAATTGATCGAGTCTCGACCGCATCTCGATATGAATCGACAATGTCTCAGCGTGACTCAACTGCGTTTTTATGTGACTCGACCCTATCTCAGCAATGCCACCTCATGGTGAGAGTACTGCATCTCGTCGTGATCCAAATGTGACTCGTTCACGTCGTGTCATGATCCGAGCGTAGCTCAACCATGGCCCAGTGGGATCGACCGTAACTCAGCCTTATCGAGGTGGGGTCAAAGCGTTACTCGACTGCATCCCAGTGCGATTCAAGCGTGACTAGGCCACATCTCAGTATAATCCATGCATGAATCAACTGTGTCTTGGCATGACTTGACTGCATCTCGACCCAGTCATAGCTTGACTCGACCCTATCTTGGTGTGACTTGATCGCATTTGGCCATGATCCTAGCATGACTCCACCATATCTAAGCTTGACTCGACCACGTCTTGGTTTCACTCAACCCATCTCGGGATGACTAGGCAATGAATCGGCCTGACTTGACTGTGTATTGACCCTGTCACAGTTGACTCGATCCTGTCTCGGCCTGACTCGACCTTATCTCGGCATGACTCAACCCCATCTTACTATGACTCGACTACGCCTCGGCGTGACTCAACTGCATCTGGGCATAACTAGATTGTGCCTCGAAGTGACTCTACTAAGTCTCGAAGTGACTCAATCGTGTATTCGCGTGATTGGACCCGTCTCGCCTTGACCGACCCCATCTGTATGAGAACTGACCGCATCTCGACATGATTTAACCTCGTCTCGGTGTGATCTGACGAGACTCGACCACGTCAGGGTGGAGTTTGAGGTTACTTGATTGCGTCTCTTCGTGGTCCGAGCACGAATTGACCGCTTTTTGGAGTGGGTTCGAGCATAACTCGACGACGTCTCAACGCTTGACCATGTCGAACATAACTCCACCCTGACTCGACGTGATTTGAGCGTGGCTGGCCTGTGTCTCAATGTGATTTGAGAGTGGCTTGACCACCTCTCAGTGTGATTCGAGAGGGACTTGATTGCATCTTGCCGTGATCCTAGCCTTACTTGATCACGTCTCAGCGGGATCTGAACCAAACTTGACCACGTATTACGCGTGATCCGAGCATGACAACACTGCATCTTGTTGTGACCGAAAAGTCACTCCACCCTTTTAGGGGTTACTCGACTGCATCTCGACATAACTCGACCTTGTCTCGGCGATACTGGGTCGTAGCTCGGGGTGACTCAACTGTATATCGACATGAATATGTCACGACGTGGCATGATTACGTCCCGACATGACACGACCTCATCTCAACAAGACTCGACCTCATATCAGCTTTACTCGATTTCGACCTTGTCTTGGCATTACTTGACCCATTTCGATGTGACTCGATCGAGTATTGCCTTGACTCGGCCGCTTTTTATCGTGACTCCACATCGTATCAGCGTGGCTCAACCCCATCTTATAGTGAGTCCAAACCATCTAAGCATCACACGATCCTATCTCGGCATCACACAGCTGCATCTCAGTGTGACACGATCTTTCTCATCGAGACTCGCCCTTATCTTGTCATGGCATCTGCATATTGGTATGATTCGACTGCGCCTCTACAAGGCTAGACCATGTATCGGCTTGACTCTAGTGTGACTAAATAATGTCTCAAAGTGCCTTAACCGCCTCTAAGCATGGCTTGACCAGTCTTATTGTGACTCGACCTCCTCTCGGGGTTAGGTGACCCATCTTGATGGGTGATTCAAGCCCATCTAGTGTGACTTGATCCTGCCTCAGCATGACTCGACCACGTCTTGACATTATCCCAGCATCACTCGTCCGTATCTTAACATGATTTGGGCATGATTCAATCGCTACTCGGCAATATTTGAGCATGAATTGATCGTGTCTCAGAAGGATTCGAGCTTCACTCGACCGCATTTGGGCGTACTTCGAGCATGACCCGACTGAGTCTGAGCATGATTCGAACTTAACTCGACTGGTTCTCATAAGGACCTCATGGGGACATCTTGACGTAATCGAAGTGTGGCTCGATCGTTCTTGTTGTGATTTGAATGTTACTTACACTACAGTATCCGAGCATGACTAGACTACATCTTGGTGTCACGCCACCCCAGCTGGGCGTGACTCGACATTATCTTAATACGATATGAGCGTGACCCAACTTCATCACGACTACGTGTCAGCATGACTCGACCGCGTCTCAACTGGATTCGAGTGCGTATCGATTTCTTCTCAACGTGATCTGTGAGCATGACTTGACCGCCTCTCATCATTTTCTGAGCGAGATAGGACCGCGTCTTTAGTTCATTTGAGCCTGACTCGACCGTATCTTAGCATGATCTGAGCATGACTCGACCACGTCTCGACTTGGTCAGAGCCTGACTCAACCGCTTCTCAGGTTTATCCGAGCCTGACTCGGCCATATATCAACATGATCTGATCCTGTATTGATCGTATCTTGTCGTGATCCTAGAATGACTTGATCGTGTCTCAGGGTGACTCAACCTCATCTTTGTGTGATATTAGCATGACTCGACTACATCTCTGCATGGCTTAACCCAATCTCGCCCTTAGCTGTGTGTGACTCGATCGTCTCTTTGAGTCTTCTGAGTGCGACTCGACCACGTCCTGGAGGGACCCAAGATTAAGTCGACCGCGTCTCGCAATTATAGGAGTGTGACTAGACTCTTCTTAGCATGACTCGACCGTGGTTCGACCTTACTCGACTGTGTCTCGACTAGATGGTTTCTCTACATTTTCCAACCACGTCTCGATGGGATCAACGAGAGACTTATCCTCGTCTTGGCGAGACTAGACCACGTCTCGATGTGATCCGAGAGTGACTCGACCACGTGTTAGCATGTCTGGACCACATCTTGGCGTGATTCGAGCGTTACTCAACTGTAACATCTTCGTTTTAAAATCGTAAAATTAATAAGATAATTAAAATAATTAATGAAAGTAATAAACTAATTAAATTGAAAGAAAGGAGAAGTTAAATTGAATATTGACAAAAAGTTGACATGAATTATCTATTAAGGGGAAATGCAAAAGAAATAAATAAATAAATAAATAAAAGAATAATAAATATATATATATGTATACAAATGCTGGAAAGCTGGATCCCAGCAACTTTAAAAAAATAAAAAAAAATAATATAATAGAATAAAAAAAATTAAAATTAAAAAAATAGTAAAGTATTCTAACTTTGTATATAATCGGTGAAATTAGAGGAAAAGCTTCCAGAAACTTTCCAAAACTTAGAAAATAAAGAGAGAAGCTCGGGCAAAGAAGAAACAAAGGGAGGAGAGAGAAAGTAGAGAGAGAAAGTGAATATCGAGCTAGGAAACGAGTTCGAGATATAGAATCGATCGTAATCTCGAGTCAGGAACTTATCGGTATAAGCAAAACAGGTAAATTTCGAAGTTTACCGTAAATTTTTACGAGTTTAAATATTGAGGTTTTCGTATAATCGAGTCTAAATTAGAAATTAAGCTAGGAAAATGATTTGAGATATTAAATTAATCGTA